>PVLA01000325.1:0-102859 GCA_004027455.1 Hydrochoerus hydrochaeris | reverse complement strand
ATGGATGGACTAGGACGCGGCATGGACATAAAAGGGCGCCGCAATAATATGAGGTAGCAACCTGTAGGTATCCCATTTTCAACAGAATTCCCAAATACTCCAGTGTTATAAGAAAAACAAAGACAAACAAACAAAAACTACTTGTAATTAAATGAAGTAGCATCCTACATACATTGTCAAATTCAGAGAATTTTGTATTACTAGACATAGCTTCTTGCTGATAAGGAATGGTTGGTGTTAGGAAAAGATGTTTGGCATTTTGACCTACAACTATGTGCTTTATACAGGGAGACACGTGTTTTCTCTATTTAGAGGAGTAGGATTAGGAAAGAACTTTAGAAGAGAGTTCAGGAAGTTAGTAGAGATCAAATATTCAATCTAGTCCTATTATTCTTTTGAACATGCTAAAGTATCTACTTGCCAGGGGATCCATTGTTGATCCCAGAATAGAAGGACATCACACCTGGCCAAGAATATACCTGAGTGGTGAAACAGCAAAAGTAGAGTGCAGGGAAAATGGACAGTCTTCTTGTTTGAAGTATATCATGAACATATCAATTTTTATTTAATACTTGGTTGTTATGTCACACAAGACCAGCCACTGATTAACTGTTAAAACCTCAAACTAGGCTATTAAAGGAGAGCAGAAGATGTATACTGAATGAAGAACAATGAAAAATAAAATGGTACAGTAGGCAACCTGGATTGCAGAGGTACTCACTTGTTACTAGCATCAACAGAACAGGCACTGTAGGTAATGATGTAGCAGATACTAAACAGCTCCCAACAACAGGTAACTCTTTTTTATAGCAAGCAAATCTAGGATTAAGATTTGAATGTGTAATTGAGAATATGAATTGTATAGAACTAGTTTTTATCTCTTTTATTTTAAAGAGAAAAAAGTAAAAGCAACAATAAAACAAAGTTTGAAAACATTCTAGTATGACAGTAACAATTATTAGTACAATATGTATTGTTGTTTACATAGTAGCTATTGAGAGTGCAAGATATAAACATGAGATATGGTATTTGGAACTGTGGCCATCTTTATTTCTCTCTCTAGAATATTCTTCAGCACACTTTATAGGATTGGTTTAGTCATCATGAATTCCTTCAGTTGTTCTTTATCATGAAAGTATCTTATTTTTCCATCAATTTTGAAGAAAATCTTTCAGGGTACATCAATCTGGGTTGGAAGTTATTTTGTTTCAGGATTTCAAACACTCCACTATAAACTCTTCTTGACTGAATGGTTTGTGTTGAGAAGTCGTCCATGATTCTGATAGTTTTTCCTTTATAGGTGACCTGACTCTGTTCTCTAACAGTCTTTAATACTCTGTTCTTATGCTGAATTTCTGAGATCTTGATTATTATATGTCATGGTGTAAATTTATTTTGGTTACAGCTAATTGGAATTCTATATGCCTCACTTATCTGTATGCCAGGTCCTTTCCCATGTTTGAGAATATTTCTTCTATCACTTCTGTAAATACTCTTTTTATGTTATATAGATTGACTCCTACTTTTTTCATCATATTGTAGGCCGTGAATTGTTATTTCCTGGTTCTTTGTTATTTTTAGGAGACCTTTCCTTTCACAGTCTCTAGGTAAAATCCTGTTTTCAAGGTCTTCAGTTTCTTTTGAGTAGTTTTGCCAGGTTTTGATGGAATTTTTAATTTCCTGGATATCTCTTTGAACGTGTTTCATGCATTGTAATACCTTCCTATATTGTTCCTTCAAACTTTCCATCATTTTGTTTTGCTCCACTTTATAAAATCTATGTCTTCTTTAGAATTCTCAGCATTTCTTTCATTATGTTTCTTATTTCTTCTTTTACTGGATATATTATTTCTTACCTGATTACTTTTACAGCTCCTTGAAGCTGGTTTTTTTTGTTTTTGTTTTTTGTTTTTACTTCAGTTGCTATACTTTGAGAGATTTCAGCTGTTTGACTTCCATTTTCTTCCACATCTGTACCTCCCAGACTTGTTCTTTTTGTTCAGGAGTCTGAGATTGCCTTTTGCTCCTTCATCTTAAAATTTTTCTGGGTTCCTCCCAACAATCCACTTGTGGGGTCCCAGGAGATTCCAACATTGGCTGCCCCTCTATTGTGTAGTACTATGGTACAGGCACCTACCCAGATTCCCAGCCAGCCAGTGAAGCATAGGACAGGCTTCTCTAGACCCCTGCCGCTACACTGAGGCTTCTCCTATATACAGGGATATGTGATGGCAGAGCTGTTTGCTCTCTTAGGCTGGGTGGCTACACCAGGACTCCCCTGATGGTGGCAGGTGCACAGGGTCATGTTTGTTTCTTCTGACCACACTGCCTGGCAGGGGGAAGCAAGCAGCTCAGATTTAGGCCTGCAGACACAAAGGGCATATCTAGCTGTTGCTTCTGCTCACAATGGTTACCTAAGGAAAGCAAGCATCCCAATGTTGGCAGGTACAAGGAGTGGGATCTATTGTACATCTTGGATCTTATTTATTCATTCAAATTCTCACACTGGTGAGAAAATGTAATTATTATGCATATGGCCTTGATTTATTTCACTTATGATCATGGCCTCAAGTTGAAGCCATTTACCTATAAAAGTCTCTAATCTTTCTTTTTTGCTGAGTAGTAATCTATCATCTATCATCTATCTATCTATCTATCTATCTATCTATCTATCTATCTATCTATCTATACTATCTTAACCATTTCTTGGTTGATGGGCATTTGGCTTTTTCCAAGATAAACTATTGCAAATTACGGTGCTATAAAAATGGGTGCATTTATGACTGTGGTACGATGTTTTTAATGCTTCTGGGTAATTACCCAGAGGGGTAGTAGTGAGATTGAATAGGAACTCATAATACTAGTTTTTGAAGGAATTTCCACACTGATCTTCACAGTAGTTGCTGCAGTCTACACTAACTTCTCCACCAAAATTGAAGTATTTCTTTTTCCCCATATCCTCTACAATAATTGTTATCAGTTTATTTTTTGATAGTAGCCATCCTTTCTGTGATAAGATGGAATTTCAGTTTTGTTGTAATTCACATTTCTTAAATGACCAATGATGTTAAACATTTTTTCATGTATGTATTTACCATTAATATTTCTTCCTCAAAAATTGCATACTCATCTGAGATTTCATTTTTGGATTAGATCTTTGAATATAGAGGATCTGATATTTTTCAATTTTTTATATGTTCTGGGTATAAGTTCTCTGTCTGTAGGAAAAAAGTATAATTATTTTCCACTCTGTAGTTTGTCTTTTCACCCTGCTCATGATTTCTTTTGATATGGAAAACATTTTTAATAAGGTGAGAACACATTTGTTGATTCTTTGTACTATTTCCCTTGTAGTCTGAGTTTTGTTCATGAAGTCTCTGCCTAATTTTATGTCTCTGAGATTCCTGCCTATTTTCTCTTCCAGTAAATATAGTGTTTCTATTTTAATATTTAGATCTTTGATATTTTGACATTAGTGCATGGTGATAGACATGTGTCTAGTTTTAGTCTTAAGCGTATGGAGAGCCAGTTTTTCCAGCACTATTCATTAAAGAGAGTATCTTCCAGTGGACTTGTTTGGCACCCTTTCCAAAGATATAGTGACTGAATGGGTTCAGGTCTGAATCTGAATCTTCCACTGATCCTCAGGCTAGTTTTATACCAACACCATGCTGATTTTATCAAAGTAGCATTGTAGTAAAATTTCAGGTCTTGAATTGTGATGTGCCCTGACTTGCCTTCATTGCTTTTGCTATTCTAGGTCTCCTTTGGTTCTAAATGAGTTTGAGAAATGTCTTCTCTAGATTTGGGGAGTATTTTAATGGTATTTTTATTGGGATTGCATTAAATATGCATAGTAATTTGGGGAGTATGGCCATATTCATTATGTGTGTCCTTCCTATTCAAGACTAAGGGATATTCTTCCATTTTCTGATATCTACTTCAATATTCTTTTTAGTGTATTGCAATTTTCAATACTCTTTTTTGGTTGATTCCTAAGTATTTCATTTTTTTAAATGTTTCTGTGAGAATATTAAAAGCCGTCAGAGAAAAGAAACAGATTACCTATAAAGGTAAGCCCATCAGGATCACGGCTGATTTCTCCACACAGACCATTAGATCAAGAAGCCATGAAAGAAAATAACCTCCAGCCCAGATTGATGTACCCTGAAAAACTGTCACCAGAAATTATGGAGAAACAAGATGCTTCCATGACAAAGAGGAACTGGGCGAGTTTGTGACCACCAATCAAACCTACCGAGAATACTGAAGGACATTGTAGAGAGAGAGAAAAAAAATACCAGGATTTTAGGAACAGTGGCAGAAAGGCCTCAATGAGTGGGGCAGGCAGTAGAATGAAAGAGAAAAGTAGATAAATAGGCAGAAAAATAGCATAGCAGAAATGAGGCAGAGAAGGTTGGCTATAATCTCTAACATAGATGGCCTTGATACACTATATTGTTAATAGTGCACCAGGATTTAAAAACCCACATTACTCACACAACCCTGCTTAGATGTATTATATGCTGTTCCAGTCATTCTACCTGTACTAGATTTGAGGGTACAAACAGTAATCCCGAAAATAACAGGATATAGTATGGTAATCATCCTTAATTTCCTATTAAGTCAATTTAAAGCTCTGTAAAACCTACACTGTTTTACCATAACTGATTGTAATCAAATCTGGTTTGTTAGATCACTGTTTTGTATTGATAAATTTTATTCAAAGCTGTTATGATTGATAGTATCAAGTCTGAGAGTATAGGCAACTGCACTTAAGATGACAAAATTCACTAGAATATCCACTTTGGTTTGATTATTACCTGCCTTTAAAGTTTTATATTGTCTACAATGTTTTATTTTTTACTAATATTGTTATGTACTGCTATATTCAATTATACTTCTATATTCATTTATGCCTGATGATACAGGCAATTCTATAGAAGATAATAAGAAACAACACAGTAATCATTGTAGATCACCTTGTACTGTGGTTTTATACGACCTTTTGGTTTCATGTTTTTATAGGAATTTGTTTTGCTTTGTCTTACTAAGTTTTGTTTTTCCCTCTAATACAGAAAGGATAGAAATACATGTAGAGACTCATGTATGCATAGCTGTTTACACTATCACTGTTTGACGATCTACTTTGTATGCTTTAATTTTGTAACTTGAACAACTATTTCTAAGAGGACAATATGTAATTTATCAACTAGTGATTTCTTATTGTTTATCTTTTTTTCTGAAATTCTGTATTATCTCTACCCCTTACATGCTTTTTTTTCTCTTTAAATAAAAATTTTAAAAACAGAAAAATGTTTCTGTGAAGGATGTGCTTTCCCTTATTCCTCTCTCTCTCTCTCTCTCTCTCTCTCTCTCTCTCAGTTGCTGTGTACAGGCATGCTATTGAATTTTTAGTGTTAATTTTGTATCCTGCTGCACTACTGACTTCATTGTGTCTAAGAATCTGTCCAGTTCTTCTGTGATTTTATGTCATTTGAAAATAAGTTCTCATAGTTATAGCTAATCTTCTGGATTTTGGTAGCATCAGTTATGATTTTTCACCCTCTGTTTTTTCCTAATTGTTTGAATTTGTGTTTTTTCTTATCTCTTTTTGATGAGATTGGTTAATGGTTTATCAAGCTTATTTATTCTTTCAGTGAACCAAGTTTTTCATTCTTTGATTCTTTGAATTATTTTCTTAGTCTCAACTGCATTCATTTCAACTTTTTATCATTTCTTCATCTGTATCAGGTTTGAGTTTGATTTGTTCTTCTTTTTTAAAAATTTGAGGTTCAACATTAGGTTGTTAATTTAAGCTCATTCTGTTTGCCTGATGTATGCATTCATCACTATGCATTTCACTGGTAGGGCAGCTTTCACTGCATCCCTTAAGTTTACTTATTGTATTGATATTATCATTTAATTGTACAGACTTTTTAACATTTTTATTTAATTTTATCTGTAACCCATTGGTTATTCAGAAGGATGTTGTTTAATTTCTGTGTGTTTATGTAGTTTTTGTTATTTCTTTTTGTCATTGAATTCCATTTTCATTATTCTATGGATAGATAGTATGCATGAAATGATTTAAACTCCTCTACATTTACTTAAACATGTCTTGTGGGTTAATATATGGTATAGTTTTGAGAACATCTCGTGTGCAGCTGATAAGAATATGTATTCTGCTAGGTAGGCATGGAACACTCTGTAGATAGGTACCAAGTCTATTTATTCACAAGCTTGGTTTAATCTGGTATTTCTTTGTTGATTTTTGTCTAGTTGATCTACTTGTGATAGCAGGGTATTAAGTTTCTCCACTATGATCATATTACTGCTTGTTTAGGTTTCATTTCAATTAATATTTGTTTTATGAAGTTGGGTGCAACAGAGTTTAGTGCATATATATTTATAATTGTTTCCTCTGCTTCTTGATGTTTGTTCTTAACAAGTATTTGATGAACTTCTTGTCACTTTTTAGCAGTTTTGGTTTAAAGTTTACATTGTCTGTGAGTAGAGTATCTGCCTACTTTTGTTGTTGTTGTTGTTCCTGTGGCATGGAGAATTGTTTTCCATCCTTTGACTTTTAGTGTTTTAGTCAGATTTTTTTTCAGTTGTGGGGGTTAAGTGTGTTTCTTGAAAGCAGCACGTTATTTGTCCTTGTTTCTTGAGTCATTCTGCCAGTATGTTTCTTTTGATTGCTGAGTTGAAATCATTTACCCTCTTGGTTGTACCTGTCATGTGCTGGTTAATCTTTTCCAAGTTATTTTCCCATTGTTGGTTCCTTGTCTTTCTTCTCTGTTTAATTGCTTACTTTTCCTGGTGACTTCTTCCTGTTGGTGTCCTGTGTTTGTGGTCTCTGTTATCACTTTCTAACATATTCTTCAAACAGTCCCCATTCTGTGGGACTGTTTTGATGTTCATAAATTTCTTCAATTGTTAGACGTGAAAGTATCTTTTCTCCCCAATGCTTTTGAAAGAAAGTTTTGTGACATACATCAATATTGCTTGAAGATTGTTTTCCTTTGATGCATGAACTATCTCACTTCAAGCTCTCCTTCAATTGACAGTTTGCTGTGATTTTGGTGGTTTTTATTTTATAAATTATCTGT
Source organism: Hydrochoerus hydrochaeris (assembly GCA_004027455.1). Taxonomy (NCBI): domain Eukaryota; kingdom Metazoa; phylum Chordata; class Mammalia; order Rodentia; family Hydrochaeridae; genus Hydrochoerus; species Hydrochoerus hydrochaeris. Next base: position 95,747 of record PVLA01000325.1, on the reverse strand, counting down.
TTATTTTTCTCTTTAACTGCTTTCAATAATTCTGCTTGTGTTTAATAGCTAGAATTTTAATAGCTAGAATTACTATATGCCATGGTGTAGATTTATTTTGGTAATGGTTGTTTGAAGTTTTATATGCTTCACTTATTTGTGTGTCAAATTCTTTATTCAAGTTTAGAAAGTTATCTGCCGTTATTTCTGTGAAGAGGGTTTTGTTATTTTTTTTCTGTCTCTAGCTCTCTTACTGACTTCAATTTGTTATTTTCTTTTTTCTTTCATTTTGTAGCTGTTGGATTGCATTTTTCATGGTCTCTCATTATTTTGAAGATCACTTTCTTTCCTAGCTCTAATTGTAATATTGTCTTTTTAGTCTGATATTCTACCCTCATCTTTATTCAACTATTTACATAAATTTTCAACCTAATTTTTATTTTATTTTTGGTACTGAGAATTGAACTCAGGACTTTGAGCTTGTCAGACAAGCACTGTGCTGCAGAGCTACATCCATGGTGTTAATGGAGATTTTAATCTCCTCAATTTCTCTTTGGATCTATTTTGTTGATTTATTTTCTATGTTGGGGATTCATGATTTCTGTTATTTTCTAGAGCTCCTCTGTTTTTTTTATCTGTGTCTAATTTGCTATCTTTCATTTTTATCATTTATTTTGAACCTTAGAAATTATTTTTTTCAATGGCCTCTTCCATTTTTTTCACATTTATGCTTCTATCATTTCAGAAGTTCTAGTGGCTAGCTTCTGTTTTCTTCTATCTCTTTGTACTCTGGAATTGTCCTATGGGTTGGGTATTTGGGGCTGCCTTTTGCTTCTTAATCTTGTCATTTTCTATTTTCATTTTACTTTGTTTTCTGTGGTTCTGATACTATACTTCTTACATTAGATACCTTTTTCTGTGATATCAAGGCTATGCTAGGAAATATCTGTTCCTTGAGTTTTCCAGATGTAGGTAGTTTTTGTCTGTAAATCTGTCCCAATAACCTACTTTCTCAATATATAAATACTCTAAAATTGTTATCTATTTGAATCATGGCCCATTCAATTGTTACTGGACTATGATGATGATTATGACCCCTTAAAATCACAGTATTGTCGTACATGGAAGAAAAAATGATTATAACAAGTATGATATCTTGATTTCAGCAATGCAATTAGCAATAACAATACACTCCAGTACAGTCTGGCTAATGACAAACTGTGGTAATTATTATCCTGATACTTTTACCCATAGAAACAAGTTCTTCAGTTATATAGCACAATCCAAATTATATCAGAAACTTGTATGCAATGAGTTTCTAGTTAATGCAGTGATGTTATCCTGTTGTGTGAGGGATAGAAGAGGGATAGAGGATAGGTTGAAGAGATGAATGAGGTTAAATATAGTTAAGATAGGAATGGAGAAATAGGATGATTGTCCAAGTTTTGGGCAAATGAAGAAAACAATAGAGAAGGAATGGTAGAGAAAGCCTAGGACTACTGAAGTGCATCAGAAAGAGAAGAGATACTGTTCACTCACATGAATGTATTATAAAATCAAATGAGATAATTCTCTGTAGAGGGGAAGAGGACAAGTAGAAGAAAGCATACAGAAGGTTGGAGATCTAATCATGAAAGAAAGGAAGGGAGGGAGGGAGGGGGAGAGAGAGAGAGAGAGAGAAAGAAAGAAAGAAAGAAAGAAAGAAAGAAAGAAAGAAAGAAAGAAAAGAATGAAGCCAGGGAAACAAAAATAACCACACACACCAATAAATGACAAACATACCAAAAGAAAAATCAAAACAAGATGAAAGAGGATAGATCAAAAAAGATAAAAGAAACAAAAAATAAAAAGTAGGGAGCAGCCAAGCCTAGTTTTCTTTTGTGTATCTTTTTCCTCAAGCACATTGCTGGTTCAACCAACTTACCACCTCTTGCTAATACTGTTACTGTTTCTTCTGGCCATTTTATGCCACTAATCTCACCTTTCCATCCTGTGCATCCTGGCTGGGGGGTCCCACTGTGACTGGCGTTACTGACAGGTTATATTCCTTCCTGTGCTGTTTACCTGGGTCCCAGCAGCAGTGAAGGGAGGGGCATGTCTAGGACTAGGTTTAAAACTGAAGTGGTTGAAATGATAAGACAAAACGATAATATCAATTTTAAAGACACTATTCATCAGTTTGCCCTAACATTAACTATATTGGAAATTGCTGAAATAGGTAGTTTGGGGGAATGTATTTTAAGATTATGTAAGAATATGCAAAATCCTGTTCCTCGATCTTTTCTTTAATCTCTTATTTAGTAATCATTATCAACTTTCCAGCTTCACCATTTCCCCTACATTGGATTACATTCAAATGTAATGAATGAATTCCTCTGCCCGTTATTTATTCTTTTTACATCAGTATGAGTTCAGAGATTTTATTTCATTGTAGAAGCATAGTTAGTTTTTACACTTGTGTTGTTAATTAAATTATTGGTGGGTGACATCTCATCCAACTCTTTCTAGGTTAAAATCCCTTGACTTTCTTTTACCATGACTGCTAAAATTTTCCTGGTTCTTCATGTGTGTCAGAATATTTTGAACTGCATCCTTAACATCTCTGCAGTTGCATTACATGTATGTGTATTTCATTAAACCCATATGGAGATTATTTAAATTTTGCACAATTTTCTCTCCTTTAACAGGCAATCAATCCACTTACTTACGATAATACCACAAGAGCTCAGTTCCACAAATCAGTAGCTCAACAGTGATCACCAAACTTCAGATGCAATGTTACGAGTTCTCTTTTTCCATCTTTTTCTCTTTTCCCATCTTCTTCTCTTCTTAGGGATTTACATATCCTCTGCATTCATTCTGTGGCTAAAAATATGGTGCTTTCACCTCTAAGTGTGAGAGAACAGGAGAGGATCATACATTTACCTTAAATTCTTAGGCTGGAGGGCCAGCGAGAGGGCAAAAAACAAATAGAGATATCCTATAGAAAATTTAAAGTTCAGAAACCAACATTTATCAGTTCCTCCAAACAGAATTATTCTCTCATTATCTTAGTTACATTTTGGCCTCAGGGAACATCAGAGAACATCTCCATATGATGTGCCTAGGGGCTTGGAGAATAAATCAAACAAATTATTTTTTTCCTACAATGAAATATGATTGCTTGTTTGTTTTAATTTGTGCTCTTTGAATGGTTGAAACAGTTGTCATAGAATCTTAATATGAGTGTGCAAAAAAGAAAGAAAAAATGCTCCAATAATCTAGAACCATTTTACCTGCCCTAATTTGGGTTTTGGTTTCTCTCCTTGCTTACCTGACATTGTGTGCTTTTCAGATTATAAATAGATAATTACATAATTATTTCTAAAGTTTTTACCCACAATCAATGCAAATTTTAGAGCTAGAGCAAAATGATTATTTAATTTTAGCCAGATCAGAAAAACTACTTTCACTTTAAAAAATTATTTTGCTAATTATACAAAGTCTGATGTTTTTGTGGGAAGATGTGTTCTCTCTGTTTATAGCTTTCTTCTTTCTAATTTGTTATTTCTCTGTCTTCTAGATTTTTTCTGCATATTTTGTTTGTAGCATTTTAAAAAGTAAAACATTTTATATTTTGTTTGCTATTTTTTTAAAAAATTGGATTTTTTAAATTGTGCTGGAAGCTTTTTAGAGTGATAAAGTTCCCATATTGCCTATATCTATTTCCATTACTATTAACTGAATTAGCCACTTTTTCCTGTGTAGGGACAAAGTACTTGACACAATGTAAAGATTAAGAAAGTTCTCTCTCTCTCTCTCTCTCTCTCTCTTTCTTTCTTTCTTTCTTTCTTTCTTTCTTTTTGTCTTTCTTCTTTCTTTTTTGGTTAAAGTTTCAAACTGTTCAATCTATTATTAGCTGACTGCAAGGTAGAAATGGCATAGCAGAAGGCCCTTTTGAATATGCTTAACCAATAGAAGCAAAAAGCAGATGAGAAAGGAGGAACCATAGACAAGACTATAGTCTTCTAAGTCACCAGCCAGTGGTAAGTTTCTTCCAACAAGCCCTACTTCCTATCAATACTCTTAGCTATGAAGTGATCAGTGAAGTAATCAACTGATGAGTATACTGTGCCCATGACCTAATCACCTTCCAAAAGTCTACCTCTGATCAAATGAGTTTTTGCAGTATTTTGGAGACCACTACAAAGTGGCTCTGAGCAGGATTTAAAATTTAGTAATTGGCTTTCTGTATTTACTGTGAGTCTGTCCTAGGCCTAGGCCTCTTGCCTGGAAATGGGAGCTGATTCATAGTAAGTAAACCTCTATGAATCATGGGTGCTGGCTGAGGCCTGTAGTGGCCTGTGATGCCAGAGATACTTCAAAGGGCAAGATAAGGCCACAGTTAAGGACACCTTGGCTCCAACATAAATTAAGTGGATAAAGATTGCAGCTGCAGGAATCTCACTCCGGCATTCTCACTGCTACCATAAATGTCATCATGAAGATAAGATAGTTCCCCTTAATGGACATAATTTACTACTTGGAGAAGTCTTTGAAATGACTCCCAAGGTCCTGCTCATTTCCTGTGCTTTCCTCAGTATCCCTGCTCTTTGTTTGCAATACCTGAGAAATAGGGGCAGCCCAGAGAAGCTCTTTGTCTTAGCCCTCATCTTAGCCACAGAGTCAAGAACTCTCCAAGAGTGTTTTGATCATCCTAGAGCCCTAAAATCATACCACTTGTCTCATTTATTTAAACCTTTGCTGTACACTCATTTGGAAGATTAGGAATCTAGGCCATACCCTGACAGGGGTGCAGTTTACATTGAAACTATTGTATTAACATTTTATTGGTTATATATGTATGTTACTAAGGTCCACCATTTATTCAGGTGAGAATGTAAAATGTGCAGCCATTGTAGAAATAGTATAGGTGTTTATAAAAAAAATTCAATAATGGAATAATCATAAAATCCAGCAATTACATTTTGGCTATATATTTAAAATATTGAAAACAAAGTCTCAAATATATATTTGTATCAATATGTTCAGAAAATAATTATTCACAACAGCTGAAATGTGAGATCAACCAAAGTGTATATTAAAAAATGAAAGGACAAGCAAAATATTATACACACACACACACACACACAATTGTGTGTATTATTTAGCCAGCATAAGGAAATTCTATTATGTTCTATATCATGGATAAACCTTGATGATATTATGATTGGTAATATATTTCTAATGGTTATACACAATAATGGATGAATTTAATAACACTGAATTATTGACTTAGAAATTATTAAGATGGTAAATTTCATGATGTGCAGTTTTTTCATCCGTGTCTGTTTCACAGCCTAACTAAGGCTTTCCCTTCTTTTCAGCTCTCACAATCTTGCAAATTTTCAAACATTGTTCATCTAAGACAGCGTGAAGTGTCATACTAAGTCTTTGTTGTTGTTGTTGTTCCTCTTTCAATATGTCAGTCTAGCAAAGCATGATTACTCCATTCTTGACAACTTTTCTCTCATTCCTGGGACAAAATACCCCACACTCAAAGTTAAAGGAGGAAAGTTTTACTTAACTCACAGTTTATGAAGGTTGCAATTCATGCTTGGTTGGCTCTAAAACAGTGGCATGACAGAGGGCAACAGTTCATGGTGACAGAAGACAACAAAAGTGACAAGAGCACAGAGGGAGAAGTGAAAAGAGAAGATTCTGTCTTTCCCTGATACTGTATGTAGGCCACACTCACACTCATAATTCCAGCAATTGACCATGAATCAATTTTAAATTCTACAATCCTACTCCCATGACTATATTATGCTTTGGAGGGATGGACAGATGCAAAACATAGCATTCTACTCCTGACCTTCTAAAAGCTCATGAACATCCCTTTATACAAAAGACATTTTACCATCTCTAAGAGTTTCCAGAGTCCTTACAGTTTAGGCATAACTGAAAAGTCTAAGTTCCAACTCTCTTCTAAGATCTAAGACAAACTCTTAGCTGTGAAAGCTCCTGCACAAATGAAAGGAAAGTTGAACACTTCCAATATTCAATGGCACAAGATAAACTTCACTTCAAGGGTACAATCAAGAGGATACAAAGGATTGGGACCAAAGCAAGACCAACAACCAGCAGGATATTAAAACTTATATTTATACATGGAATATCCAAAGCAATCTGTGACAAGTTGTGAGCTCCAAAGTTCACATGATTTCTCCTGTATGGCATATCCAGTGTTTGTAGCTCCCATGGCTCTGTCTTAGGCTTACTTTTCCTAATCCTTGTAGCTTTGCTTAGATGATGCATGTTCTGGGCTTTTCCAAATTTTGTGGATCTTCACTGCACTGTGGCTTCACCCTCACAGATTTACACACTGACCTCTTAAGGTCATACTGCCTGGGCTCCTAGACCTTGTGATATCTATTTAGAATCCTTTTTAACCTCATAATTCTTACATTTTGCATGCACCCAAAACTAGCACCATATGGAGGCTGTAAAGTTCTGCTGCCAGTTAGAGCAGTAGCCAGGTTTTCCTCTCTCTTAGCTGTAGGGGTCGAGTGTGTGGATTGCTGAGCACTCTGAACCTGATTCTGAGGAACAAATTCTCTATGTTTCTGCCACTCTGGAACTTGGTGCAGTGGCCCACATTTTGGAATATGGTGCAGTAGCCACCACCATTCTGGAACATGATGCTCTGCCACTTTCTCCTCAAAGCAAAGTCTGTCACTTTTGCAGTTTTGAGGCTGCAAATGGTGAAGACTTTTTGCTTCTTGTGATAACCTGAGACCTTTTTTTTTTTTTTTCTATTCTCCTGCTCCTTCTCAGCAATTAAGATCTCCTTAGATCTGTCATTGCAGTCCACAGCTTTGTAGAAGCTTTCTTTCTGGCAAACTCACAACATTTTAAATCATTCTGCTAGGTTCTCTGCTCTTGATTGTCAGTGTAAATCTGCTTAAAAACTCCCAATAATAGCTATGCCACAGCCTCAACATTCAACTGCCTTGAAATTTCTTCTGTCAGTTCAATTAGTCCATAACCCTTAATCTTAGTCTCAAGCAATGTCTCCAGACATGAGAAAAAAACTCAGACAAATATTTTGTCAAGCTATAAGACATATTGTCTGGACTCCATGAGCCAGTACAATTCCTCTTCCCAGTAAAAATCTCCTAAGGCTATATTTTATTGGCATAATTTTTATCAACATTCTGGTCTTCTGAGCTCTAACTACAATCTCCCATACAGAGCAACTTAATGCATTCCATTTTACTCTTTCATGTGACATCTCTAAATTCTCCAATTTTTTCTCACAAGCCTTTCCCAAAGGTTCTTAAACTACATGGATATGTATAATCACAGCAATGGTACCAAGATATATCTTGGCTACTTTTTTCATTTGCTGGGACAAAATACCTGACACTCAAAATTAAAGGAGGAAAAGTTTATTTAGCTCACAATTTGTGAAGGCTTCAATTCACACTCAGCTGGTCCCAAGGCAGAGTAGCATGGCACTGAATAACAGTACATGGTGACAGAAGGAAAAAAAAAGCAACAAGATCAAAAAGAGAACAAAGAGAGAAGATTCTTTGATCCCTTGTATTGTGTGGAGGTCATATCCACTCTAGGGTAGGTGTAACACTCACCCATAATGCCAGTATCAGGACATGAATCAATCACAAATTCTAGAAGACTGTTCTCATGATTGTATGACACTTTGGGGGGAACATCAAGAAACAAACTGCAATATTCTGTGTTTTTGAGAGTATTACCTTCTTTTCCTTCTGCTTCCTCCTGTGCTTATGCCCAGAAAATATTCTTTCCCTTTCTGAAGGAATTTTTCTTTGCCATGACCACATTTGCAAGGGCTATTTGCTAAGATTCAAAAGGAGCTGGTTATGCTAATTGTCCTTTTTCCAAAGATGGATTTTGTTTCATCCTGGAGTTAGGGAATGGGAGTGCAGTGGGTTTCATTTGTTGTGTACAAAGCTGCTCTTTACATAGTGCCACATTATAAAAGAAACTTTCCCATGGTTCTTTCTCATCAACTTTCTTTGGCATTGTGTACCTATGTGTATATGTGTGTATTTTCATGTAGAAGTGGTGGAGACCCACGTAGGCTACACATCTCTCACCAGTGTGCCTCCACTAACTGATTAATATTTCTAGCTGGTTGAGTCTGTTATCCATAAGAGGTGCATACTGTCAGTTTTTGCCCACAGGAATCCATCTTTCCTTTGATTTTTCGGTACATTGTTGATCTTTGAATTGAGCTCTTCTGTAAATTCAACAGGGGTAATGAAGTTGGTGTGTAACCTAATTTTTGTTGTTATTATAAAGTTAGGAATAATTTTGGTTCTGGTTTTCTACTTTCTGGGTAGAATTTGAACATTTATTTCTTTATTTTTGATTGCTTAATTCAATCTATTAAGTTTTAGCTCTCTGGGGCATAATCTTACTCATTATAGACTATATTGACATTTTTATATAAAAATTCCCCCAAATCACTTATGGAATTAAACTTTTTGTTATTCTGAGCCTATGCTAAATATGTTTTCAAAAGAAGAGAAAAAATGTAAATAGAAAAGGAAATGGAAGAGAATTCTGTGTTCAGATGAGATTTACAAACAGCTGGAAACTAGATGAAACTGAAAGATAGAAAAAGAATTACCTTTAATCAAAAGTTTCCTTTCAGTTGTGTTCTAAGTCCTATGATGAATGTTATGGAAGTTTCTCTATTACCAAAATCTAGTTTACAATTTCACATATCACAGTTTGTCTTGTTTCATGAGGTACTTCTTAAATAACTCTTGTGTTTGTTCTTCCTTAACCTTACACATTGATCATTTTTCCTCTGTCTTTCAAGGTACTTTAGCTACTAAAATTACTTTCTGGGTGAGTTAAAAGCCCAATTCATAACTTCCTTAACTTTGATTTCTGATTAAACTGAATGCACTATCTTACCTTTTCAATCATCAGATCTCTTCTCTTCTCTTCTCTTCTCTTCTCTTCTCTTCTCTTCTCCAAGGCACTTCTCTTTAAAAAAAAGTAGTAAGCTAGGATATTTTTGCTTAACAATAGTAAATAAAAGCTGATCTAATTTTTTTCTGTTTTCATTTTAACCTATGTTTGCATTACAATCTATTCTTTTGTCTAGATATATTTTAATGAAACACAAGTTGAGATAATGTTTACAATGTACAAATGCTTTATACATACTGCATTATTTTAGTAACCAATGATTGATTTACATGATTTATCAATTTACTGACATACATCATGCCTTGTATGCTATTAATTTTAATTTTATTAATTTAAAATTGACTAAGCTTAATACATGATCACTACTGGATATCTGGGCAAAATCTATCAGATGACATAATGATTTGCTCAAAATCTATCAGATGACATAATGATTTGCTCATAATTTGCTTAATGGAGTCCTACTTTTTGAAAAAAAGTTTATTTTTTACAGCACTGATAGTAAATTCAATTATCATTTTGGAAGGGGAAATGATTCACCAGGAATAAATTGATAATATTTTGTTTTCTGCATTCCAGAAAATGTATACACCTAAGACTTCTAATTTCAGTGGCTTCTTTAGCATCAATGAAGAAAAATTAGCTCCAAAATAAACAGATCTTTGCTATGGTTCAAATATTTCTATTTTATATGAAAAAGAATCACATTATTAGTTAAAGAATTAAAATGAAATATAGCTCATTAAGAGAAGAGAAAGAACAATTCTGAATAGGAATACAAATTCTCTGGGTCAGTTTTGACAGTACAAAACCACCAAGTTTTGCATACTTCTGTTTGTGGTTGGTGTAGTTCTGAGGATATTATTTAAAGTAAGGACAATTTTTAGTAGACTTGAGGACTTATGCCTGCCCTCAGTCTTTTAAAAATATCAGATGATCTTAATTGAGGTGCTTTGCTTCATTTTAATGGCTAGAAAACCAAAAAGTACATCAATTTTTGCTTGGAATTATATGACACTTATGACAGTGAGACATCGTTGTGCTTTTTTTCAGGAGAAAAGTAAGCATAATTCAGATCAAAAAATGACAAGATAAATTAGTTGTTAAAAGGAAGAGAATTCCTAAGGTGAGTAATGAGACTGTCACTCTCCATTTCCTACAGCTAAACACAGGGTATATAGCCTTTTAAGAGGTGAATCAGTCTGACTTATTTCTTTGTGATTTTATATTCTAGAGCTGACTCTCACACATTAGCAACCATTTTTAAAAACTCATAGAAGTAAAGAATAAAACAGCAGATACTACAGACTGGAATGCCTAGGCTGAGTAACAGAGGTATTGGTGAAAGGAGACAAAATTATAGATTAGTAGAAAGAATAAGTCCAAAAAATCTATTACACAAAAAATTGAATAGAGTTAATGACAATATATTCTTGAAATTCTCTAAGGTATATTTCTCCTCAAAACTACAACTAGATGAAGTAATGCATATGTTAATTAGATTTAATTAATATTTCAAGACAACATATTATTCATAAAAAATATATAAAATGTACTTGCCAATTAAAACATATAGGTAAATAAATTTGGACACTGTAGAATATAATCCAAATTATCATATTTTATGCTAAATTGTGAGTGAAAAATCTCAGAAAAAAATATCCTGTATTTTGCTTCTTACAGGAGAAGTAGAAGGATAATTTTAGTATCGATCTCACTTTTATGAGTTCAAAGGAACTCATCTACAAGGCTTAATGAGAAAGGAAATGAGAGAAATCAGGCTAAGTATGAGACCTGCTCACATATTGCACCCTACTATGTTCTTCAAATTAGTCTATATATTTTATCTCATTATCACATTCTAATTTCAGTGCTACAGATGTTACCCTATGTTATAGAATCATGCTCATTTTTTTTCCATTTGAAAGTAGTTTTTCTGTGAAGTTATTAGCTTCTGTATATGTGTGTAAATATTTCTCAAATGTCATATGAAGCAAAGAAAGTTAAGTTTCTTTCTGTGGCTGAATTATAAATAGATTCCTAAAACTATTGCCAACAGAATATTTTCACTGTAATTTTAAGTGATTAAAAAAGGAGACTGGAATATGAATTCTTCATAAAATTTGCCACTACATTACTGAATTTCTCTATGGTTTTTGTTGATCCTACTGTATACCCATTAATGGAAATGCAAATAGCTAGTTAAATATCCCACAGTTTAAATTAGGTGTACCAAATAGAATAGGCTAGATCACTGAAAACATACTGAATTCTAATTTCATCTCTAACAAAAAGCTTATTAACAGATTTCTGCAACATCTCTTTTACTTTTAAGGAGAAAAATTTTCCTTTGACTATGGGGTCAATTATTTTTGTTATTAAATAAAACTAGATTCAGCAAGAGTCTGGAAGATTTTGGAGAATGAATTGAGCCCTTCCAATATCTATATTAGTTATTAAGCTTCAAGGTAGGACTGAAAACAAATGGTTATATACAATTATGCCTTATGAGTACAGTGATACCTTTGTTTACAAACTTAATTCATTTTATAATTTTAAGGAAGGTTATCATGTTTATGTTTGTGTGGGGAAGATGGCCATATTTTTTTTTTCCTTTCCCCATGTGAAGTTTTGGAGAAGGTTTTCATCTGGAAGCTGGATTGTTTCCAAACAGAGAAGCATTTTGTGAACCTAGCACTTGTTTTTATAGCTACATAAACTGATGTTTACTTTTTAATTGCACATGCTTTACTAATTTTAAACTGTATGGCTCCTTAGTCAAAGGCCAATTGTCAGCAATTCAATAATACAAGATGGAGATTCAATAATACAAGAATAAATTCCTGGAGATACAGATTTTTGTCTTTCTGTTTTGTTTTATTTTTACTGTGTTATATCACTATTACAAGAAGCAGTGAGTACATATAATATCATAAGATACTAATGAAAGAAACTAACTTTATCTTTATTAGGTTTTTGGTGCAATAAGAGAGAAAATATAAATAAAAAGTAGGCTTTATTACAAGGACATGGAGAGAAGCACATGACTATAGCCAGCCTGGTTTTCTCTGCCCTGAAAATGGGGTATGGGATATATATGGGATATATATATATATATATATATATATATATATATATATATATATATATAAAAAACCTCTGACCTGGGGTGACACTAAAGGGCAGGCATAGATGATGTACAAGCAGCTGATTGGGAACTTATTCTAGGGCAAAATCCTTTCATTCCTGTCTTTTTATTTTTAGGAAAATGGCAAAGTGTCTCTCTACCTACTTCCTGCTGACAGGGGGTGCTGTATTGGGGTTTAGGAAGGTTGACGGGATGGTGGTTGATGCCCATGTAAAGCTAGTACCAGGTGTTTTAGTCAGGACAACTTCATCCTGAATGAAGGCCTGCATCTTAGACAGGAAAAACAAAGAGACAAGGTGCTATGAGGAGGAAGGCCACTCTGATATTTAAGGACCAAGGGGAAGTAGAAAGAAAGGTGACTTTGATTTAAATATGCCATTTCATCAGGACCACGGTGAGGTAGAATTCTGAAAAACAAGTGTGGGCTTAGAAGGAGTGAAGTTATGAGAGGTGATTATTCCCCCATCTGAAAGGGTAAAAATTAAAAGTGTAGGTAGGTAAGACTTGTCTCTGGTCCAGGAGTTGAGCTGGAAAGAATAAGAAGCCTCATAACAAAACATGACTTAGCCTGAAAGTTTGGCTGTTAGGCCTTGGTGAGACAGAGATGGGTGGTTGACAGAAGATGAGATGACCACCCAGGATGGATTCAGGGTTTGGAAGGCACCGCTTAGCTTGTATGATGTGGAACCAAGATGGTAGTCTAGAAACTTTGTCTGCTGTTGGGGTTGCCAAGAAGACCAGGTAGGGGCCACTCCACCTTGGTTGCAGTCCTCTGGATTTAGAAAACTTGAGATAATTAGATCTGGGGATATGGCAGGATCTGGTTTGGTACCTCAGAGGGTTGGGGAAGGCAGAGATCAGCATGTTGTTGCAACAATTGTAGGAGGAAGGAGAGGACTGGGATGTAGTCAGCAAGAGGAGGGAGACTTTGGTGGGTAGGAAGATTGTGGAGTAAGAATGGCCTGCCACACGTAAGTTCAAAGGGGCTTTAAAATATAGAAGCCCAGGGAAGTGCCATGAGCTTGGCTAAAGCTAGGGCCAGAAGTTGAGGCCAAAGCTGGTGAAGTTCTAAATTAAGTTTTATAAGGTATGTTTTTATGGGGCATTTGCCTTTTTTACTTTTCCTGAGGATTGTGGATGGTATGTAGTGTGTAGGCACCAGGTGATATGTAAGTTTGAGGATGCCTGTTGGGTGAATTGAGAAAAAAAGGCTGGACCATTATCTGACTAAATACTCTGAGGTAGACCAAACCTTGGGATGATTTCCTGTAACAGGACCTTAGTGACTACATCAACAATCTCCCTGGTTGTGGGAAAGGCTTCTATCCATCCTGAAAAAGTATAAACAAAGGTGAGAAGATATTTAAGAGTTTTGCAGTGGGGCATGTGTGTAAAATCTATCTGCCAGTCCTGACCAGGGGTGTGTCCATGAAACTGATTAATAGGAAAGGAAGGGAGTAGTATGTATCCCTGAGGAGACGTTTTATTATAAAGATGACAGGTGCAAGTTGTTGAGACCTCAGAGTGTCTGAGTGAGTTAATATTAATTAACCTCTCAGGGTCAGCCTGTTTTTTGTTTTGTTTTGTTTTGTTTTTTGTTTGTTTGTTTTTTTAAGCAGTAGTAGAGACTGAGGCTGAGAAGGCTGTGGAGTAAGTAGATGGCCACTGAGTGGCCAACGTCTGGCAATTACCTGATGATTGTCTGTAAAATGGCTGCTCATCACTATTTTACAAGAAAACACAGGCTGTTGGCAGGTTACCTTGTGACCCTCAGCAGCATAGCTGCTGCCAGTAACGCAATGAGGGAGCGCAAGATGGTGGCTCACTGTCACATGGTGGAAGACCGCAAGATGGTAGCTGTCCTCTATACAAGCTGCAGCAGAATAGCTGCTGAGAACCATGTGGCCTGCCAAAATGCTGAAACACACAAGACCGTGTATGGTGAGCTGGTGGAGAAAATGGAGGGAGGGAAATCTTTGGCTAAGAAAGCTACAGTATTTGGTCTGGGAGATACAGGGGAGAGTTCCTGGTGGAGCAGAGCAATCTAGAGGTATTTGGGCCATTATACAAGACAGAGTGAGAGAAAAACACATCCTCAGAGCAAAAGGAGGCCTAAAAATGATGGGTTTTTGTCAACTTGTGGCCATTGTGAGAAATGCATAAATAAAGATCAGCTATTTGGTTTTTTATAGCTTTCTTGAGACCAAGAGCAGCAAGGTTATGAACCAGGAACCCCAGAGGTGTCTTTTTTGGGAGGACAGGAAATGGCCCCCAGTACTGAATTATAAATGAGCTGAGAAAACAACTTTGCCTTGGGACGTTAGAGCTTTAGCTCTCCTCCAAGGAATGTGGAAGTCATTTTGGGTCACATCTATCAAAAAATCATCACCCATTTTGAGAGTGTGACACAGAAAGTCCCAACACCCATTCTCCTGGCTGTCTACCAGAAGAATACGGGGTGAGGTCCCAGGGAACAAAAGTAACAGTTTTGCCTCAGGCAGTACAGCCTAAGGATCATGAAAACTGGTATCTCTGTCCCAGGATGGTAAGGATAGGTTTTCTGACCACAAACTTGCAGATTTTAGGAACAGAAACAGAAAACCCCAAGTGGCGGCTCACCTTTGATGAGTGAGGAAGGTCGCTATTGCATGCGGATTAGTAGTGGCAAGTAAACAGTCCTACAGCAGAAAACGGCAGTTCACAGGCAGGATCAGCTCCAACTTGGAGCTAACATGCTCTGCCATCCGAGCCACGGCACCATTATGTTAGGTTTTCAGTGCAATAAGAGAGAAAATATAAGTAAAAAGTAGCCTTTACTCCAAGGACGTGGAAAGAAGCCCATGACTATAGCCAGCCTGGTTTTCTCTGCCCTGAACGTGGGGCATGGGATATATATATATATATATATATATATATATATATATATATATATCCTCTGACCAGGGGTGGCACTTAGTGTGGGCATAGATGACACATAACGAGCTGATTGGGACTTTTTTTGTGCCACTGGGAAAGGAAAATGGAAGTTGTCATAAGGGAAGGAGGGAGTAGCCTCAAGTTAAAAGTCTTTGATCCCACCTCCACTATCATAATGTCATGTAATTCATTCTAGGGCAAAATCCTTTCAATATTCAACTAATTAATTTTATTGACTTGAAAAATAAAAATTGCATATGTAATGTTTTCATCAAGCTACATAGTATATACACTACCTCACACACATTTTGTTACAAGAAAACTTGGCAGTTTTCAAGAATACAAAGCATTTTTATTAACATTAGGGGTCATGTTATACTATGTAGATCACTTGAGCTTATCGCTTCCATGTAATTTAAACTCTGTAATCTTTCATTGGTATTTCTAGATTTCCACTTTCCTCAGTCCATTTAACTCTATTCTTCTCTATGCTTTCAAGTGTTCTTTTGTAGAGTTCATATTTAATTGTAAACATATGATATATCTTTCTGTGGCTGATTTATTTCATGAAATATAATGTCCTCTACATCCATTCATGTTGTTACAAAATGTCGGATTTCCTTGTTTCCACGTTGAGTAGTATTCCATCATGTGGTATATAATATTACATTTTCTTCATTTTTTCTTCCTCTGATGAATATGCTTTTCAATTCCATATCTTGGTTATTGTGAATAATGCTTCAATGAATAGGAAAGTTCAGATGTGTTTTTGACTGATAGCTTTTAATATTTTTGGATATATACTCAATTGGAAATCAGCTCTTTTTGAATACTAAAGAACTAGATCACTTTTACTTGATTTAAAATCTCATTCATAACGTATTTTTAAGAATGCTTGAATATGGTACCTAAAAACACTGAACTTACATTATTTTATACTATGTACACACCAAATTGTCATGATTATGTATTTAATTTCAGAACTTGAACATAAGTATCATACATTTTATGATCAGAAAAATATTCATAACATTTCAAAGTTTTAATAAGTCACTCATGCCCCAATTCATTTTCTTCCATTTCAGTGAAGAATGGGTCATCCAACTTTACTATATAAAATCCACAGACCACATGTCATGAATAAGGTATTATATGTAACTTTTGATTTTAAAACATCTATTAAAATATATATATTATGCAAAATCCTCCAAGTCGGTTACATTCCTTTTAATACTGAGTGCTTCATAAAGGAAAACAGATTTTTCAAAGTATTTATATGAAGTGTTTAAACATACAACATTTGGAGTTTTTTGTAAAATTTTGAGAAATATCCTTATATGTATATTGCTTAATTTTAAGTTAGGGCACTTGCTTCATAGTTGTTGCTGCTTTTGAATCTTTATATTTTGAATGTTAACATTTTTTACAATTGGAAAATAGACATTTTTAGATGGTCAAAACCACTAATAATCAGAGTAAAATAAATTAAATCACAGGAGAATATTGCCTCATATTTTTTAAAAGACAAGTGCTGGCAAAAGATACTGAACACAAGGAACACTGATGCGTGGTTGGAATGAAGTAGTGTAGCCATTATGCTATTCAGGGGTGAGGCACCTTAAAAAATTAAAACCAGAATTACCATGTGTTTCAATCATCCCACTACAGAATGTACTTCCCAAGGGAGTGAATAAAGCACGTCAAACTGACATCTTCTCTCTCATGTTCAATGCAGCACTATTCAAATAGTCAAGGTGTTGTACAATCCAAGAGTTCATCAGCCAACGAATGGATAAAGAAAATGTGAGATTTACACATAAATAAATTAATAAAATGCTGTCATTTGGAATAGCATCAATAGAACTGGTAATCATTATATTAAATGAAATGTGTCAGGCAAAGAAAAGTATCACATGATCCCACATGTGGAATCAGAAAATTTGATCTTATAGAAGTTTAGAGAAGCATGGTGACTAATAGAAGCCAAGGAAATTATAAAGGAGGGAGGGATGGGGAAAGTTTGGTCAGTAGGTATTAGGTTACAGCTAGATAGGAGCAAGATGTTGTGATTTGTTATTTTTTATTCAGTAGGTTACATATAGGTAGCAGTAACATAGTGTATGCTTCAAAAAGATGATGAAGGTAATTTGAATGTATTTACTGAAAGGGAATGAAATATGTTTGAGGAGATCAATATGTTTAATATGATTTAAACTTTATAGAGTATGTGTGAACCAAAATATTCAATACTATAAGTATGTATAATTTTTATTTTTTATGTATTGTTTAAAAAATTTAATTAAAAATTTAAAATGACTAGCTTGTCATTTGATTATTTTTCTTTCTTTTTATTCTGGAGTAATCAGGAGATACACAGCTTTCTCTTCTCTGAGAGAGAAAGGATTGAAATAGGAAAAAATTCCACAAAGAAAACAATTTTATCAGTGATACCTATAAAGTAAAAGTGGTATGGAACAGGAAGATATTGCCTTTTAGATATTGAATCTCTTCTATCTCACTGTTTTCATGGAGTGAAGTTTGTTGGGCCTGTTACTCTGACAATTTTTAGAAGGGAAAAAAGAAAAGAGAAAGAAAAGAAAACAAATTCCGCAGACTTATAGGATAATTTCAAACAATAATGGACACTGTGCAGAAAACTGAGCCTACTTCATGCACAATAATGAATCCATTATCACTGGAAAAAGTAGGATTAAGCTGCCTGTGCACTATTACATAAGATATATCTGAACACCACTTGAGCTTAAATAACTTTAAAGATAGATTTGTAAGTCTCAGTTTATTTTACCCACCAACCAAATTCCAAAAGTCTCTTGGAAGAGTGGATGAATTCATTCTGCAATGTTTATTTTTAATTTGCTTTGTATGAAATATTTCAATTTATAAAATATCACAGAATTTTATTAATATGATTTTTGAATAAACAATATTTGGATACTAATTAACCATTATACATTATGTTTCAATAAATTTCACAGCAACTACGTCATTAGGTTTAAAAAAAACAAAGTATAGTCTTTGTCTTGAAAGAGCTTTGATTTTTTTTTTTTAAATCGGTACTGGGGATTGAACTCACTACTGTGCACTTACAAGGCAGGCGCTTATGTTGCTGAGCTAAATCTCCAGCCCCATGGGCTTTAATTTTTGTTTCTAACTAGAGTATTAAATTGAAGACATTGGATATTATTGTGTAAGTATGCATAATAATTTTCTAGGAAGTCACAAATTTGAAATCACCTGAGATGAAGGGGAAGGTTTTAGGTTAAAATTTAAGGATATCCTATGTCCTGAGTCAGCAGGTTTAATAAAGATAGAAATAAAAGGTAGGTTATTCACTGTACCCTCAGTGGTTTTGCACTTACATATGTCGGTTATTATCTAACTATTATGAGGAATTATAAGGCAGGATAAGTGACATGGGACAATTTCTAGCAATTGTTTTTGCTAGATGGTTCAATAGAAAACTTCTTTGACAATAAGATGTGTAACTCAGAAAGGAAGGAAAAGAAAAATGCTAGCTCTATGATGCAACCTGAGCGAGGTGGTGAGGGCGCAGTAAGGAACATTCTGAAGGCTTTCCAGGGTAATCAAAATAAGACAATAGTAAGCCAGTGTGTGAATGTATTTTGATTCATTTGGTTAATAGCCTTTTAAATAATTAAGAAGCTGCTTGTTTTATTATGTATTTTATTTTATAATCATTACTCTTTTCATTCTGCTACACATGCATTTTCATAAATACAGACATTTGGTACATGGATCCTTTGATATATAATAGGCAAATTTAGTTTTCTAAATGAAGTGGAAGACATAAATTTTTGAGTAAGGTTGACTAAGCATCATATCTGGTCACACTTTCCTTTAGATGATAATAGTTAAATGATGCAAGAATTGACAACTGAAAATTCCATTGAAAATGGATGGAATTGTTGAATCTACTTTTCGCTTTCAACCTTGGTATATTGTTGCAGTAACAGCTCAACATTTTTCTCTCCTTGGAAAGAAAGAGAGATGGAACAAATCCAATATCTGAAAAGGCAATATCTTTCTTTCAATTCCAACACAGTGTTACAATATAAGTAACACTGATAAAATTGCTTTTGTGACAATATTTTCTTAAATACAAACTTTTCTCTTGGGAGATGAAGGCTATAAACTTGTTTGAACCAGGAAAATAATACTGAAAACATATAATAACAAAAAATGTTTTTTTTTTATTTTTTACAAACTCCAAAGAAATGATTGTTTAAATTTTCCTGGACTTGCTGGATATTTGGATGCCTGAAACTTTCCCTGAGAAAGGTAGAGTTAGCAAGAGGCATAATTGAAAAATTGCAATGCCAGTGCTTATTTAATACTAATGCAAGGAAGAAATTATATGTGCAAACACAAATTAAAACCAAGATGCTTAAATCTCCCTTTTGAAAATAGGCAAAAGGCTTCAGTGCTTCTTTTTCTTAGAGAATCCACTTCAGAAAACATATAATGTTATGTTCTTTCTGTTTTTATGATAAATAAATAAATCCTTACCAAAACAAATTAGCCTCCTGTCAGCTTTAAGACCAAAAAATGTTTTCCTTTAATTCCAAAAAGCTTTCTCCTCTCTTCATAAATGTAGCTGAAATGAAGACAGAACACTTATTTTCCAGCTTCTGTGAAAAGGTGGGAGCTTTACCTAGGAATGCATCTTTCATGACTCCAAAACTCTCTTTTGTCATAAAGATAAGAGAAGCTTATTTTCCCAGAAATAAAACAATTTAAAACCATACATGACCATTCCAAAGGAATTTAAACTGACCCATATGTGATAAATGGTGTTGTCAAGTCTTCATGAAGACTTAATGTTCATTTTGAAAAAATTGCTGCAATGGTTACATCCACTTGACTACATAAAAGTGTAGAATTTCTGTCACTGCAACCTCTAAGTATTACCTTTGTTGGGTATCATATTCTGGCTTAATGTTTTTTTCAGTACTTGAAGATTTTATTTCTCTTCTACACGTAAAAAAATTCAATGTCAACAGAAGTTTTTCAGTTTTCAGTTAATATGTAATAATTCTATATACTAATAGGGTACAGTGTGATATTTCAATACATGCCCCATTTCTGCAAAATAAGACCTAATGGGACAATAATCACCTTGAGAACTAAAAGTAAAAAGTCACTTTACCAAAGGGCATAATACTGGGTCCCACAAATACATCCTTACCTTTCTACTGAAAAATATTTCTAGTGTAATAGTAGGCAGATGTGCATTTCAGTACCTTTTCTTGAGGGCTACAGGAAACAAATTTAGTGTTAGTCCATTTGGTATAATGAAAGACATGGTGTGTGCATAGATGTAAAAGTTTCAAACCAGGATTTTCAGCAACATGATACTCCATATAATAGATTTGGTATATGTTTACCTGAGCATAAGAGGGCGTAATATACACAAACCACTCTAGAATTCACTCAAAAGTGAATCATCAGATTACTCATACATAGATGGTGATAATTCATTGTGATTAAATACATGCTTGCACAATAGAAGAGTGATATAAGTGTATGCTGCTGCTGCTGATAACTTTAACATTAGCCATGTAAGCCAAATTTCCTGTGATACTGAAAAGAAGCAAGAGTCAACTGAAACCACACAGAGAGTGCATTAAGTCCTTGATTCAGATGACAAAGAAAACAGCACTGTGAGAATTTGATATATTTGATTAATTGAAACGTGAAAATGGTTCCACAACAAAGTGGAACAATTAAGTGTTAGAACTAAGTCAAAAAATACAATAAGGGTCTTAGCAGGGGTGAAATGTACTGGACAGAATGGCAGCACCATTGGAGAATGTAACAGACAAAATGCTACAAGATGCTGTAAAATACATAAAGGCTGAAATGAAAAAAAATGTTCCACATTTACTGATAACCATATTCAAAATTATATTTATTGTGATGCCTCACTAGATGAACTGAAAGCTTCCATACGTCTTCTGTACTTAGCAAAGATTTCTGATAGTAATTACAAGAATATAAAAGACTTATGGAAAAAGTGATGAGTCTAATTATGGCATTAAAATGTATACCCTTGTAAATACAAGTACTTATTATACTTTCAATTTTGAAATTTATTCTGGAACTCACCATGTACTTTTTCTGATAGTACTATATTGAATGATGTGAATTAACCTGTTTCTCTCATCTCCCAAACTAATCAAAATGTGACATTTGAAGATTGGTTTACTAATTTCCAGTTATGCTGCATTTGCTAACAGAGCAAAGCTGACAAGCACAGAAACCATACATAGGAACAAAGCAGAAATTTCAAGTGAAATATTGTTATTTCAGAACAGAGAATCATATAGTGCAATTTTTGGATTTCAGAAACATTTACATCAGTCTTGTACTTGGCAATATTGATGTCAATATTGCACTGTAATGGAAATATTGATAGGAAAACCTCTATAAAGTGGAAACCTAAGATGGAAACTTCCTAAAAGAACAAAGGTAAAGTAGCAACTATGATGTTACTTAAAACACAAAGCATAGGCCAGTGGTTGTGTTTTACTTGACCCTAATCATGTGCAGCTTAGTTTGATAAATTAGAAAGAAAATCACAAATTCAAAATATCATGGAAAAACATTTTTAGAGGATTGAGAATGTAACTCATGAAAAATCAATTATAACAGACGAAAAACAAACTGTTTCTGCTCATGGCAGAAAAATAGTTGACCACTGGTAAATTGACAGGTGAATAAGCAAGTACTCATCTCAAAGACCTACAACAACAAGAAAACCAAAAAGATGTCATGTGTGCTCTGCAGGAAAGGACAGGGAAACAAAGCATATTCTCTTGAGCAAATAATACTTGTAAATGGATTATGCAATTTTCATGGGTGAAGACTGCCTTGGGTGTGATGACTGACATGAAAATTATTTCTGTGGTAGACTTTTGTTTGTGATTATATCATAGCTCTCATCTGTTTTTATTTGTGATGCTATCCCTTAAGATTTATGATGTGCAAATATTAATGTTTATTCTAAATGTGAAATGCATATTAAGAACTCAATATTTTATTTTATTGATATTTATGTACCTGTTAAATACACATTGCATAATATAATAAGAACCTCTTGACAAAACAAGACCAGCAAGATGTCAAATATGTCTACAAAAAGGTGATGTCCTGTCAGCATAAGCAATACATGTTTCTGGAATGTGCTTTTGTTATGTGTGCAGACTGCTTTAGGTGTGATAATTGAAGTAAAGGTTATTTTTGTGTAGAGTTCCCTGGGTATTTTCAAGTAGTTCAAATAGGAATTCATCTGTTTGTCTTTTAGAGTTTGTACACCCAAACTGAATTGATACTGAAAATTTTGATGCTTTATTTACAAGTACTCAATAAACATTGAAAATGTAATACTTTATTTTTGTTATCTTTTTTCCTGTTTGGCATTCATTGTTTAATATAACAACACTCAAAATTAAAAGTTCATCAATAGAAACACTCAGAGGAATAAATGTGACTTTGACACACTCAAATTTATAGGACTTAATGACAAAAATGTGTTGCTCTATCTATCTTTATAATATATGCTATATATTACATAATATATATCTATTTATGCATCAATAGACAATTCAGTTGATTTTATATAGTAGCTACTTGAATAGTGCTGCAATAAACATGGGAGTTCAGGTACACCATAATATGCTTATTTCAAATTTTTGAATCTTTACTCCAAGTTACCTGGGCTTTTTGGTAAATTTAATTTTAATATTTTAAATTTGTTTATTTTTATGTGATAATGGTATAAATGAATGAGGTTAAGTTTGATATTTCCATGTGTGTTTATAAGATTTAATGAAAGAATTCAGTTCTTTTTCCCTATTCACAAACCCTTCCTAATCAATAGCAGTGACTATTCTTTCAGATTAACTTTTGGATTCTACATATAAAAGAGCACATGTTATACCTTTCTGTGCATGGGTTATTTCACTTAACAAAATGCCTTTCACTTTCATCCATTTAGCTACAGATGTCAGGATTTTGTTCTTCTTTATGGATGAATACTATTCCATTCTATTTGCATACACACACACTTTACCTTCCTTATCCATCTATCTGTTGATAGTCTTATTCTTAAACTAATGTGAGTAGTGATACAAAAACATAAGGGTACAGGTAGGTCGTTGATATTTTCCTTTAATTTCCTTTTTATAAATGTACCCAGGCAGTTTATATAGTAAATGTTTTCAATGTTTTTCAGGAAACACCACACTGTCTGCTATAGTACTTATACAACTTTTCATTCCCTACAGAAATGTGTAAGAGTTGCTTTTTCTTTGCATATTTGCCAGCACTATTTGTTTTTGGCTTTTTGATGATAGCCCTCATAACTGAGGTTAGATATCTCATTGTAGTTTTTATATGTATTTCCTTAGTAATTAATAATATTTAATCTTTATATATTTTTGACAATTTTTGCTTTATCTTTTGAGAAATATGTATTCAGATCTTTGCCCACTTTAAAATATTTATTGTTGCTATTGCTGAGATATTTGGGTTCCTTAAACATTCCACATAGAAGCTCTTTGTTAGTTGAGTAGTTTGCAAATACTGCTGCCCATTCTGTAGGTCGACCCTTCACTCTCCTGTCCCTTCACTGTGCTAAAGAGTCTTAGTGTAGTACAAATTATCTAATTTGTAGAGTCTTAACATTTTCTTCTGATGTTCTTCTCTATAATATGTGTTTCTATGATAATATTTTGAGGAACTTCTGCT
The DNA here is from genome assembly GCA_004027455.1 of Hydrochoerus hydrochaeris. NCBI lineage: Eukaryota > Metazoa > Chordata > Mammalia > Rodentia > Hydrochaeridae > Hydrochoerus > Hydrochoerus hydrochaeris. The sequence continues at coordinate 71,947 of PVLA01000325.1, read as the reverse complement.
ATGTCATCTTCTAATATTTACAGAGTTTTAGGTCTTATATTCAGGTCTTTTCTCCATTTGGAGAGGTAAAGAAAATTAGACATTGAGGTAATTTTGGTTTTCTGCATATGAACCTCCAGTTTCCCCAGAATGATTTAATGTGCTTCCCACAGTGTGTATTTTGGTGCCTCTGTGGAGAATCAGTTGATTGCAGAAGTAAAGATGTATTCTGGCTTTTCCTCTTTTCAACTGGTTTTTATGTCAGTTTATGCTTTTTGGTTACTATAATTCTGCAGAGTGTCTTGAGATCTCTTATTAGCCACGTCTCCTGTTTTGTACTTGTTGCACAAGATAGATTCCACTATTTGGAATATTTTATGCTTCCAAATAAATTTTATAAATTATCTTTTCCAGTTCTATATAAAATTCTACTGTTATTTTGAAGGGAATTGCATTGGTTTTTGTATGTATGAGAGTGTGTATTATTGGGGATCAAACTCACACCAGCTAAACAAATGCTCTACTACCGAGTCCCAACTGGAGCACACATTGCTTTTGCTTCAACTGCTTTTGACAGCATAGACACTTTAATACTATTAAGTATTCTCAACCACATGTAGGAAGCCTTGCCACTTTTTTCTCTTATTGAATGTCTTTCATGGATTTTGTAATTTTTATTGTAATGAAATTTACTCTTAAAATTTTATTTTTATAGCTCTTGTGAATAAAATTGTTTTCATAGTTTCTTAGAATAATTATTTTAGCATATAAAAATATACTGATTTTCACACATTGATGTTATATCTCACAACATTACAGAATTAATTTACCTGTTCTAGTAGTCTTTTGTTGGATTTTGAACCATAATTTTTATATAGAGATACTTTAACTTTCTCCTTTTCTGTGTGTCTGTCTTTGACTTATTTGCTTAATTTTTCTGGCTAAGACTCCCAGTAATATGTATAACATTATTGGTATAAAACATCTTTTAATGTTCTAGATCTTAAAAGAAACACTTTCAGATTTTTCTGTTTAATGAGATGCTATGTCTGGGTTGTTTATATATCCTGTAGTCTTTATATGTTGAGGTACATTCCTTCTAATGTAATTTATTAATAATTTTTATGCCAAAGAGATGCTGAAATCTATTTAATGGTTTTTATGTATCTATTCAGATAACTATGTGATGTTTTTTCTTCACTCTGTTGGTATGATAGATTGTATTTATTTATTTGTATATATTGAACTATCCTTGCATCCCTGAGACAAATCCCAGTGATCATGGCATATAATCTTTTTCTTGTGCTGTTGGATTTGACTTGTTGACATTTTGTTGAGAGTTTTTCCTGTATCTCCATCAGGGATATGGAACTATTAACCTATAGTTTTCTTTTAAATTTTTCATTAATGTGTTCTTATCCGATTTTTTCATTAGGGTAATCCTGGCCCCAAAGAATGACTATGGAGGTATTTCTTTTCTTCAAAGTTTTGTAATATTTTGAGAAGAACTGGTGTTAGTTTTTCTTCAAAGATTTGGTACAATTCAACAGTTAAGCTATTTGGGTCAACAATTTTTGGGAGACTTGATATTGCTGATTCAGTCTCATCAGACTATTTAGATTTTTGGAGTCTTCTGCATTCAATTTTGGTAGTTTGTGTCTAGAAATTTTTCTATTTCTTTTTCAGTTTTCCAAAGTAATTGCTTATACTTGAGCATAATGGTCCTTACTGATCCTTTGTACTTCCATGGTACCAATGCTAATGTTTCTTTTTCTATTTCTAATTTTAAATTTTCTGTTATTTTCTCTTGGTTGGCCTAGCTAGAGTTTTGTGAATATTTTATCTTCAAGAAACCAATTATTTGATTGATTAATCTTTAATGTTTTTTCAGCCTCTTATTTTCATTTGTTATTCTTCAATCTTTTTACTTATTACTTTCTACTAATTTTTGGATTGCTTGTTAATGCTTTACTCATATACTGAGATATACTTAGAATGCTTATTTGAGATTTTTCCAAATTTTATTTTTATACATGTGCTATAAATTCTAGCATATTTTTGTTATATGGATTTTAATAACTTATTTTCATTTGCACATATTTCAAGAAATGCTTGAAAATTTTATTTAGATTTCTTCAGTGAATCATTGTTCAAGAGCATACTGTTCAGTTGCCATTCATTTGTACATTTTATAAATATGTGCCTTTGTTGAATTCTAGTTTTATTCTGTGATGGTCAAAGAAGATACATGATATTATTTTTATTGTTTTTAATTTATTGACACTTGTTCTGTTACTTAACCTATCAAACATAGTGGTGTTCAATATACTGACCAGAAGAATGAATATTCTGCAATTGTTAGGTGCAATGTTCTGTAAAAATTGTAAATCTCATTTAATCAATATTGTAGCGAAATTCTGATGTATCTTAATTGTTCTCTGATAAGAATTTTGTCCATTATTGAATTGAAGTATGTATCATCCTTTAGAGCTAATAATATTAACTTTGCAAAATTGGATGTTCTAACATATAATTTTTATGTTTATTTTTGAATCACTATATAGTGAATTTTTTACTTTCATAAGTTTCTTTTTGATTAAAATTCCATTCCATCTGACATAAGTATAGCTATACTTGCTTACTCCTGCTTTCCATTTTGTCTTGTGAAAACTCTTTTCCTGTTTCATTGCTGCCGGTCAGTGTCTTTGCCAACGAAGCAAGTTTCTGTCTTTCTTTCTTTCTTTCTTTCTTTCTTTCTTTCTTTCTTTCTTTCTTTCTTTCTTTCTTTCTTTCTTTCTCTTTCTCTCTCTCTCTCTCTTTCTCTCTCTCTCTTTCTCTCTTTCCTCTCTCTCTTTCTCTTTCTCTCTTTCTCTCTTTCCTCTCTCTCTCTTTCTCTCTCTCTCTTTCTCTCTTTCTTTTCTGTACCTGAGATCAAATTCACAAGCTCACACTTGCCGGGTAAGCACTTATGCCCTGTCGTGAAGCAAATCACAGGGTTTTGATTTTTAATTCATTTAGTCAATTTTTATCTTTCAGTATATTTACACTGAAGATCATTATTGACACATAAAGGTTTTATTTTCATTTTGTTATTTTCATCGAGCTGCTTTGAATATTCTTTGCTACTTTCTCTTTTGCTGTTTTTATTGTGACTGGATTCTTTTCTGAGTTGGCACGGTTTGAGTCATCTTAGTCTCTTTGTTGTGTCTGTACCTTTAATGAGTTTATCTTTTGTTGTTTGTAAAATTATTCTTTTTCCAAATAAGTAATATATTTATTAAGAATGTCTCATCTTTGGTGATGGCACTTCTTATAGCTAGTAATTCCATTTCGTAAGGCATTTTTTGCATAAAACCTATAATAGAGGCAGGTGGTCCATATAGATTAACTGGTAAACTTTAGAAAAAATAAATCTACTTCTTCACTAAAATTTTGTTTTTAAGGCAGACTGCCAGAAAGAGCTCAATTGTGTTAATCATGTAAAAAATTTTATTATCTGAAATAAAAACACAAGTGCCATTAGCACACACCCCAAAAAAGTGCTACAGTTTATTGTATGCTATTAATAGTGATGCAAGTTGAATTATACTTCTCAACATACATAACGAAATGACCATATTTGCAGATAACATCTAGAAAATATAATTAAGGTCAAAACTTGTCATAAGATTGTTTTCCTAATCCAGTAGAACTGATGGTAACATAAGGAAATAGAATAATTTCAAGACCAAAATGCTAACGCCACAATTCAAACACAGGTTAATTATCACACGGTTTCTTTGATATAAGAAAACTGAAATTTAAATGAAGAGTAAAATAAAGGAAAGATGATAGGAAAGAGGGAGATAGATTTCTAGGACATTCAAAAGGATGAAGAGGAGAGATAGGGAGTAAGGGAAAAGTATGAAAATGATAAGCTACTATATATATATACACATATTAATATGCCAAAATTAAAATAATTATGTATCACAAACATAATATTTTTTAAAAATGTAAATTTATGTATCTTTTATTGGATTTTTAGATAAATAATGCAGTGTGCACTACTTTTTTCTCATTTGATGTTTTTATTTCAATTGTGCAAGTTTCCATAATGATTATCCATAGTCAACACATTTTATAGAAAAATTAGCTTGTACTCTGTACAATTACTGCTTTATCTACAAGGAATTCTTTTCTTTATATTATTCCTTCCTTTTTCTTTTATGTTAAGTCGCTTTTGTCCCAGTTTGATGGTGTTTTTAAATAATTTCATCTCTGTAACTTTCCTTTCCCAGTGGTCTCATGGGAACTGTGTATATTGAGTTTTTCAAGTTTTTCTTCTTCTTTTGTGTTCAAACCCATTTATTTAAGGGATTTTATTCATATTTTCAATCAGCTTATCTCTTTTCTATGATATTTTATATGTTTATTCTTTCTTTGCCAGTGTTATTTTAAATGTACATTCAAAAACTTCTATGATTCCCTTCCAATAATATTTTTTTTAATTTCATCATATCAATGATTCTTCCAATTGATTAACGAAGTATACTAGTTCAGCACAAAATGATACTTTTAAATTTAATGACAGAGACTAAAATAAAAAATAGCAAAGTGTATGCAATTAAGATACCTTGTCAAGAAAAATCACAGGATTTTCTCAACTCCATGAACATTACTATTATTTTGAAATTCAAAGCACAGTTTTCAGTAATTGGTTTTGCAATTAAATTTATTTCAAAACAATGACTGGAGAGTCGAATATATAAGTAAATGTGTAGTAAATACTTTTCAATACCCAGAGACAAGAGTGGTAAAGACAGCTTCTATGGCTTTTGAGAATATGCATATCTCAATGAATATATGATGAAAATATGAAAATGAGGAAGATGAGAAGAGATTCAATGTTATGCTATTTAACTCTGGAGAAAGGGGTCTTTCTTATAAAGAAGAAAATACCTGGATGAATTGTGTTGTTTTGGGTGAAAAATGAAATTTGAAACCAGTGAACTTGAATATGTAACAGAAGAGGTTTCCAAGCAAAGTGTGGAATGGATGACCCCTTGTTGATGCGTTAGGTAAAGCAAGAGAGGAAAGAGACATTTGGAGGATGAAATTGCTAAGAAAAAAAGAATTAGCTTTGAGTGATTTAGGAAACTTTCAGCCTAGGTGGGTGGAATTCTTGGGAACAAGGAAAAAGATGTAGCTCTGGAGTCTTAAGCTAGAAAGATTACTTTCAGTTTTTCATGGATTCAAACAAACATATCAACAGAAGTGGATAATAGGGGTAGAGTTTTCCAAATAATGTATGCAGAGAATGCTAGTTGGCATCCTGACACCCACAGAAGACCAACACAGATTTTGAGAATGTTATATGAGCAGAAACATTTCCATCTTAGACTAAAGACAGTAGACATAGGACGAAATAAAAATTAATGTTTGCCAAAGTGGAATTAGGCCAGAGGCATCTATCAACTCTGAGGTACAATCAGATTTGGGTGTGGATTCCTGGAAGGAAGATGTCAGTATGTCCAATAGGGTTATAAATGGTTCTACAAACAGCAGTGTCATGGGATTGCATAGACAGAAGAAAGACTGACAGCAATATCAGGTTTAAACATGTGTGACACTTTAAGCAGGAAAAATGACTGACTCTTGTGTCTTAGCTGTGAATTGCAGGACAGAGGCCAGTTTTAGACCAGAGGAAGAAGTTGACTACAACCAGAGACAGTGCTTGCAAGGCCTCCATAAACCCTGAAGGTTAATCAACCAGGGAATTATTATAGGCCTCAAAACCTGTTGGAGGAATTGGCTTTGATGGACTCTGATCTTGCTTTAGATCAGTGACTTTTTAAAAAAATCCTTCTTCACTCTCTTCTATAACTGTAAGAAAGTATATTTCATTGTTTTAAGCCACTCAATTCATGGTAATTGTTATAGTACCCCAAGGAAACTAACACAGTAATATGGGGACAGTTAATTATTTAATCATATTATTTAATTATAATTTAAAATTCTTCTGATGTTATGAAAATATTTATTATAAGTAAAACCTATGTGGGCTTAAAACATTAACATACTCTTGCTAGTAAGTCCTTACTAGCAAGAAATAACTTAGAGCTAAAATTCAAGACCTATTTCTAAGTAAAAGTAAAGCATGTGCTAATTGCACTTAAATATAAATCATATATTTTGTCATTGTGTTATAAGTGTAATCCTACTATGATTGATTTGTGAATTGAGAACATCTTGCTTATCACTGCAATATTGTCTTTCCTTCTCTTCTCACTCTTCTTCCTTTTTGGTTAACTCTTCCTTCATTTCTTTACTAGTTAATGCCACTTCTTTTAGATCGAACTCATGACCTTATGTTTGCAAGGCAGGTGCTGTGCCACTGAGCTGTATCCCTGGTCCAGTACAACTATAATATCAGCAAAGAATAAAAATTTCATTCAAACTGGATTGAAATTCCCTTTAATGCATAAAAATGAAGAAAAATATTTTTTTAGAACAAAGAGAACATTGACTTCAGTTGGCTCATGCTTATACCTCCATACTATTCTTAAAAGTACAAATAATTTGAAGAATTATCACATATAAACATAGAACCGAAAATTTTTAATCTCAGTATCATTTTAATAGTCATTGTTAAATATGATTATATTTGTTTTAAATCAATTAACATAATTTACTTAGAAGACCTTATAGTTTTAATGATGTATTTATATAACATTGAATATTTATTATGACTTGGTTAACTGGAACAATTGTCTTAAGCTATAAGTTATAAATATATTCACTACTTAAATGGAAAAAGCCTTCCAATTAATTAGTCACTATGCACTTTTCATCTCTATGAAAAATTCATAGGATAAAAGCTCCACTGCAAGTAATTAGAACACATTATGTGTAATCACTTGCCAAATTCCATGTTTTAAATCAATCATTTTCTGTGTTCATATGTTTGAAGTAATTTCAGAAGTAAATAATCACAGAGCTCAACAAATAAGATAAAATAGCAAAACAAATATAGCAAAGTATATTATGAAGCAGGAGAATGAAGCTCAATCTTTTCTGCTAGCCACCTGGCATCTTTACACCAACCAGCCCAAGGTTTTAGGTAAGCAACACTAACAGCCACATTACAGGAAGATCTAAAATATATTAACATTTTTTAAATACAATTTATATTCATTGCTTTCTTCCAAGATGTTTGATCTGTTTTTCACTAGTCTCTAATGAGATGTGTTGCATTTTTATTATAGCTTTACTTTTTCTTGACAGACTTGTGTATCCTATTATGTACATTTCTTTTCAAAAATTGTCTTAATGTATAATTTTCTAATATTTAGACATGAATATCTCTATACAAAATAGATCCTAAACTATTAATGGGAAGTCAGAGTCTATATGTTGTTTATTGTGTTTTATTCAAATTTACCTAATATGTACAGAATCAGAGTTCCATAAATATTTATTTTTAATGTAGATGCAAAGGAAACCTTTCTGATAATTTCATCAAAGGAAAAAGAGATGCATTTAAAGCCCAGTTGAAGTGCAAAGCATAGCAATAAGATTTTGTCCAACAGAGATGTTAAAACATTCTGTGGAGAGAATGATAATCAGTGCTGACTGAAATATTAATCTCACCTAATTTAATAAGGCTAAAGTTATAAATAAAACTTTTCTTATTGAAAGGAGGATCAGAATACATGGTGAGTGTCTAAATTAAAATAAAACGTTACACTAAAAAACACACGGACATTTATTCACCTATTTTCCCTAACTTAGAATGCACCTATTCCATCATTCTTGCCACTTTCTGAAGCAGTTCTGAATGTGCATTTTTGTGGCTTTATGAGGTACAATCAAAAGTAGGGAACATGTTAGTGCCAACTTGTACCCAATACAAAGGCAGGCTCTTGAAAACATTACCATGTCCTCATCTACCTTATTGCTAGAGATCCATGACTTTTGGCTTTTCCACAAAATGAAAAATGCTTTGAAACATATTTTCAGTAAATTAAGCACATGCTAGTAGACCTCAAAACACAACTGAAAATGCTCATAGAAGAGGACTTCCAAAACTGCTTCAGAAAATGGCTATGGTGATTGGAATTTTAGTTTTAGTTTTTTAAACTAAATCTATGGGAAACGTGCATACAGATTTCTATAACATGTATACTAGTTTATATGCCCACCAACAATGTAAAAGTGTTCCTTTACTCTCATAGGCTCTACTTCATTTGTTATCATTTAAAATTTGGTGGTAGTTATTCTTTCTAGAATAGAATAGAATCTCATTGTTGTTTTAGTTTGCATTTCTCTCATACCTCAAAAAAGTAAAAACAGAAATTATACTTGTCACATCTTGCAGATCTCTTCTGGAAATGGTTAAATACATCATAATACAGTGCTACTTGCAAGCCCATGATTTTAGTAGTGCAATTCATAATAGATAAAATGGGAAGTGGTCTATATACCTATCAAGAGATGAATCAATAAAGGGTAGCATTTACACACACTGGAGTACAACTCTGCCATAAAGAAAAATATTCTTGAGCCATTTGTAGAAAAATGGAAGCACACTGAGGCAATAATGTTAAGTGAAATAAATCTGACACACAAGTTTAAAAATCATATTTTTATATAAGAAACCTAAATTATCAAGAGCAGAATAAAACAGTAGAAAATAAGGGGATACATTTTTTGCAAAAGGTAATGTGACCAAGAGATAGAGGAGGGGAAGAAGGAAAGAGAAATGGGGTAAAAATAATTAAAAAATAATTAAAATTAAAATTAATTTAAAAAATATTTAAAATTAAAATGTATCAACTCCCCAACAAAGAATGTAATCATTATGTACTGCAAATACATACTAATAAAAAATACATACTTTTTAATAAATTAAAAAGAGTGACAAATAAAAATGCTGGAGTGACTTCACAATGAGGGAGAATAATTTTAGGAGGATTGGAATGGCTTTTAATGTAATAGTTTCTTTTTAAATACAGTGTGTTTCTATCACCCCTCATATGTAGGATACCCACAGGTACCACACCTGTACCAGAATATATGTTGTAAAATATGACTTCCTGAAAGTTTTCATTGAATAAATATTCCTTCATGTGCTCTTGGGAAACATTAGACTCCTCTGAGAATTTATAAGCACAGACATATTCTTACCAGTTTTTGTTGTTTACCCTCTTAAAACAAAACAAAAAAAATCATGCAAAAAAACAATGTGATTCATGGTTGATATGACCCTCAGGTGCTTGAAATAAGAAAATAGAAATTTGTTCTGGATTTAGTGTGTTAAATACATTTTTCTCTGATTTCTGAGTTAACTTATCCAAATACAAACCTTCATTTTATAAAGTCGCAAATAAGACAAGTCTTAAATGACAATAATAGTATTATTTTAAACTCACATTAATATTATTATCATTTATCTTGAGTAAGAATTCTGTTTTCATCTTTTGAGGTATTACAATATGTTGACCACAATTTTGACACTAACTTTTCAGTCTCCTGTGTATTTATAGTGTTTTTGTTAATCAGAATTTAAGAGAAAAATAATCACCAAGTATAATGGTTATTGGTAAAATTTGTGGTATTCGTATAAAGACAAGATAAGACAGAGCATTATTGTTATCTCCAGTGAATATATAATGCAATATTCTATCTTATACAATGTCAGTCAGTAAGTCAAAAAATGATGCTTAATAGTATTAGAAAGAAGTTACAAAGCAATCTTTTTTCAGAAAAGATGTACCCAGCTAGAGTGAAAAATATAGTAAATTTTAAGGAGTTTATCAACTTAATTGAATCAATATAAAAAGACAGTATTAATTAAAATTCACAGTTTAAAATCAAGTACTATTTATAGTGACAATAAAAAGTATATCTTCTTAAATATGTACTAACACATAATAAACTGTATTTGCATAAAGTACAGCAGTAAAAATAAAAGCAAACTAAATGTCAAATGGCCTAAAATTTATGTCATGAAGAAATGGGATTCATTCCAAACATGAAAGACTGGTTTAATGTTTAAAATCAACAAACATAATACCACATCAATAGAATAAAGAAAAAATTATATAATCATTATATATATATAACAAATATTTGAAAAATCCAAAATTAATTTGTCATTAACATTGTTAAAAAGCTTGAAAAAATAAGCTTTCTCTAGTTGATAAGAACACATTATTTAAAAAAACTGTTGTGCTTAATTGTGAGAGGCTAAGTTATTTTTGAAGAATGAAAATAAGTGGAATACCTTTAATACCACCTCCACTAAACATCATTTGAAAGGTTTACCTTATTCTACAAGAAATACATCTAACCCAAAGGAAATTCATAGACTGAAAGTACAAGGATGGAAAACAATACTTCATGCAACAGGAACTCAAAAAAAAGCTGGGGTAGCTATTCTGGTTGCATACAATGTGAACTTCAAACCAAGAATGGTCCAAAGAGATAAATAAAGAAAGTCACTACATACTAGTTAGAGGAAAACTTCAAGAGGAAGATATAACAATCTTAAATATATATGCACCAAATTCCAGAGCACCCAGCTAAACAAAGCAAGTATTAACAGAAATGAAAAATCAAATAAGCAATAACACAATTATAACAGGAGACTTTAACACACCACTGACACAAAGGGACAGATCAACTAGACAGAAAATCAGCAAAGAAATATCAGAACTGAATCACACCTGTGAAAAAATGGACTTGATAGATGTATACAGTGTTCCAACCAACAACATCAAAATATGCATTCTTCTCAGGAGTGCATGGGACATTCTCTAAAATAGACAATATACTAGCCCACAGAACATATTTAAGTAAATGCAAAAGAATTGAAATTATCCCATGCTTGTTATCAGATCATAGCACCATGAAACTAGAAACTAATGATAAAAGAAACTGAAAAAACCACACAAACACATGGAAATTGAAGTATACACTCTTGAACAATCAATGTGTCACAGAGAAAATTAAAGAAGAAATTAAACAATATCTACAAGCAAACAAAAATACAAATACAACTTACCATAATTTGTGAGATGCAATGAAATAGTCCTCAGAGAAAAATTTATTGCACTTGGTTCCCACATTAGGAAACCAGAACAAACACAAATAAACAACCTGATACTACAACTCATACATCTAGAAAAAGAAGAGCAAGCCAGCCCAAAGCCAAAACAAGGGAGGAAATTATAAAGATCAGAGGAGAAATTAATGCAAGAGAGACTAAGAAAACAATATAAAGAATCAATGAATCGCAGAGTTGGTTCTTTGAAAAAGAAATAAATTTGATAAGCCCCTAGGCAACAAAATCAAAAAAGGAGAGAAATGACTCAAATTCATGGAATATGGAAAGAAAAAGGTGAAATCACTACTGACTCTGTGGAAATACAGAAGATCATCAACACCTATTTTGAAAATCTCTACTCTCACAGGTTCAATAACCTCACAGAAGAAATTGAGATTCCTAGAAACATATGAACCACCAAAGCTGGATCAAGAAGATGTAAAACTGCTGAATAACCCAATTTCTTTAATGAAATTGAAAATGTAATCAAGTCCTTATCAACAAAGAGGAGCCCAGGCCCAGATGGATTCTGCAAGAAATACAAAGACTTAATGCTGGCACTCCTCAAATTGTTCAATGAAATTGAAAGGGAAGCAATTGTCGCTAAGTCATTCCTGGAAGCAAATATTACTCTAGTACCAAAACCTGAGAAAGACCCAACTAAAAAAGAGAACTACAGGCCAATCTCCCTAATGAACATAGATGCAAAAATTCTCGATAACATATTGGCAAACAGGATGCAGCAAATCACCAAGAAGATTATACACCATTATGAACTGGCATTCATCCTAGGCATGAAGGGATAGTTCAACATACATAAATCAATAAATGTAATCCACTGTATCAATAGAGCCAAATGTAAGAATCACATGATCATTTCTATAGATGTAGAAAAAGCTTCTGATAAGATCCAACACCCATTCATGATAAGAACCTTACAGAGAATTAGAACAGATGGTCTTTACCTCAATATGATAAAGGCCGTCTATGACAAACCAACAGGCAGTGTCATATTAAATGGTCAAAAACTGATAGCCTTTACCTTAAAATCAGGCACAAGACAAGTATGTCCCTTAACAATGCTCCTATTCAACATAGTACTGGAACTACTAGCCAGAGCAATTAGACAAGAGAGAGAAATAAAAGGAGTAAAGATAGGAAAAGAGGAAGTTAAACTATCATTATTTGCAGACAACGTGATACTCTACATGAAGACCCCCAAAACTCCAGTGAAAGACTCCTAGATATAATAAATTGAGCAATGTAGCTGGATACAAAGTCTATACTCAAAAATCAATAGCATGCTTATACACTTACAACAAAATAACCAAGAGGGAAACAAGTAAAGCCTCACCCTTCACACTAACATCCAAAAAATGAAATACTTAGGAATTAATCTAACAAATGAAGTAAAATAGTTATACAGGTAAAATTATAACACCCTGCAAAAAGCAATCAAAGAGGACCTCAGAAAATGGAAAGACATCCCTTGTTCATGGATAGGAATAATACATATTGTGAAAATGGCCATTCTCCCAAAATTGTTATATTCAATGCAATCCCAATGAAAATATCACTGACATACCTCATAGATCTAGAGAAATCACTCCTAAAATTCATCTGGAACCAGAAGAGACCTAGAATAGCCAAGGCAATTCTAAGCAACAAAGCCAAGGCAGGAGGCATCACAATCCCTGATTTGAAGTTATGCTACAAAGCTGTTGTGATAAAATCAACATAGTACTGGAATAAAAACAGATCTGAAGATCAATAGAATAGACTGGAAGATACAATCACAGGTACAAACACACTCAACCACATTATCTTTGATAAAGGGGCCAAACATGTTCACTGGAAGAACAATAGTCTCTTTAATAAATGGTGCTGGAAAAACTGGCTATCCAGAGGCCGAAAAATAAAACTAGACCCATGCCTATCACCAGGTACTAAACTAAAATCTAAATGGATCAAAGATATAAATATTAAACAGAAACACTAAATCTGTTGGAAGACAAGTAGGTAAAAATCTTGAAGACATAGGCGTAGGTAGAGAATTCATGAACAAGAAACAAAATGCACGGGAAATACTTCCCAGCGTCAATAACTGGGATCACATTTTATTAAAGAGTTTCTCATGTCAAAAGAAATCTCCAGCATAGTGAAAAGAAAATTCACAAACTGGAAAAAAAATTTTAGCAAGCTGTCCCTCAGACAAAGGACATCTGTCTAGAACTCATAAAGAATTAAAAAAAATCAGACCTCCGACATTCAAAGACCCAATCCAAAAATGGAATCAGAGATGAACACACAGTTCTCAGATGAAGAAATATGAATGGCAAATAAATACATGAAAAATGTTCAGCATCATTGGTCATTAGAGAAATGCAAATTAAAACCACACTGAGATTCCATCTCACTCCAGAAAGAATGGCCAGGATCAAGAAAACTACCAAGAACAAATGCTGGAGAGGCTGTAGGGAAAAAGGAACTCTTCTGCACTGTTGGATGGAGTGTAGACTGGTGCAACCACTGTGGAGGTCAGTCTGGAGATTCCTCAAAAAGCTGAGATTGGAAGTCCCATTTGGCCCAGCTATTCCACTTCTGGGCATATTATCAGAAGAACTAAAAACATCATACCACAGTGATATATGTGCACCCATGTTTATAGCAGCACAATTTGTAATAGCCAGATCTTGGAAACAACCTAAGTGCCCATCAACTGAGGAATCAATAAAAAAAATTGTGGTACTTTTATACAATGGAGTACTACTCAGCTATAAAGAATGATCACATTGAGATATTTGTAAATAAATGGATGCAACTTGAATCCATACTCATAAGTGAAATAAATCAAACTCACATATATAAATACCATATAGTCTCCCTAGTGTAAGAAATGATAAGAGTACATAAGATTTTATGGTAACCATGTTTCCCCATTATATTGCTTTGAATGTTTCATTCATTGGTTGGAATGATTTTATTCTATTTTGTTTGATCTTATTATGTGTGATGTTATGAACAATTACTTTGAAGAAAACAAGACATTATGGCAGTCATTGCTGATTTAATACCATCTGGCTTTGAAGTCCTAACATGCTTTTGTTCTTCTATTACCTTTGATTCTATCATGTTGTGTCTTATTGGATTTTAATATATGTTATAATATAAATAATTTTTTTATGGAAAATGAGATATTATAGTAGCCATTGTTCATTTTCTGTTATTTGGTTCAGAATGCCTTGTGATACTTTCATTCTCTTGAATGGTTTTATTCTACTTTTTTATGTTTGATATTATTGTGTGTGAAGCTATGCTCAACTCTTTCAAAGAAGGTGACATTATGGTAGCTACTGTTGATATTCAATTGTCTGTTGTGAAGTGCTGTGTTGCTTACATTGTTCTATTCTGACTTGCTTTGTTCTGTTCTCTTCTGTTCTAGTCTCTGCAAAAGAAAAAAAAAGAAAAAGAAAGGTTTACCTTAGTGCAGAATGACAAAAAATGTATGCATAAATATAAGCATGGCTGAGTAAATATTTTCTCTTTGTGTATGGCATGTTTTTATATGCAGAAAATCCAGCAATGGAATATTTATTGGTAAATATGAACACATAATTATATCTATGTATAGAGTTATTCAGTGTTGATTTTTACCACATCTAATATGTGTGATCTTAAGGAATTTATAAGGAAGAAAAATGTTAAAGAAATTTTAAGTTGAGATATGCCCTTATTTTCTGGTTTATTTGGATATTATGATAGTATTTGAGATTTATTTTTTCTGCTTTTATTTTCTACCCTTTTCTAATTTTATAAACATCATGTTACCAGGAGGCATTTATATTTTTCAAATACCAGGATTTTATGATAAATTTCATTATTCATTGAGAATCATGGTTTTTAGGTCAATTATTGACTTTTTGAAAGCCCTTTATTTGTACAAATAATGTATAACATGTCAGTAATCTATAATATGTACTACATGGTATGTAAATACTGGTTGTGAAGAGAACAATTAGAACCAAGACATGGAATTTGTAATATTATTTTATGATGGTCACCCAGAATTAACACAAGAAAGTTCAGGAAATTTATCCACAACACCAGAGACATAGAATATTCAACCAAGGGCCTGAATCCAAAAGCAGTATCCTGCATGAGTCCAGATGAAGACAAAAAGCTCATGACAATGCTTTCCAAAAGCCCAACTGGAGGTCTAGAGCCCACAAGATGGACTCACACCAGTCTGTTTTATGGATCCATGCTGAGAAGGCCCAAAGGTCCGTGGTGGAAGCCAGAAAGTCTATGCCAGCTGGGTGAAGGAGCTGTTCTGCTGGTAGGTTAATGGTTCTACGTTGGAGCCGAGAAGTCACACAATAAAGATCAGGGCTATCCTGAAAAGTACCACAGTCATCCTCACTGACATAGAGGCCTCAGCTTCTCTGACAATAAGCACAGTTGAGTACATGCCAGAAAACTAGCATGATGAGTTCATCCTGGAGACCAAGCAGCACGGTCTTTCCCTCTGGAGCCCAGAAGCAATGCTTGATGTAAGGAACAGAGCTTCTCCAGGAGAACCAATGGTTCAAACAGCAACACGTAGGACAACCCACAATGCCTCAAGGCCTCAACACCTTTCTTCTTCTCCACATCTCTATTTATGCTAGCAGCATTCCTCGGGTGGAACATCTATGCTTAGCACCATGGTGATTTAATTCTGTTGGTGTTAAATTGACCACCAGTTTTTAATTAATAACAATCCACCCTTGGTCAACTTAATAACCACATGCATTTCCTTAAACTAGTCTTTAGCAGCAGATTTGTGAAAGTTAACACATTTTGTTATTGATATTTACATTAATGCAACAATTACATATATACAATCCTTTTTATACTTATTCTTGCACCAAAAACAAAGTTAAAGGATGACCAAGGTTCAACATTAAAACACAGTACTTTGATTAATTAATCTGGTTACAAACATATAAAACAACATTAAAATCAAACTAAAGGAACAATTATAATCACAGTCCTTGCTTCCCATTAACTTTTAATGTGGCCTGGCAAGACTGAATTATAAGGATCTCTTGCAATTCAATATACTCTTGAATTTTCCATTGTCCTGTTGTTCGAAACAACCATGTTCTCTGTTCCATTTTTGCAACCCAAAGTTCCATGGGAGCCATCTTCTTGGCCAAAGGTTTTAAATTATTCTACTGGCTCTTTGCTCTAAATTTCCAACATAGATCTGGGTAAAAGTAACTATGCTACCATCCCAACAGTAGACTGCACTGAAATTTTTTCTGCTGCCCAGTTAATATCTCTAAACACAAGCAAAATGAAGACCAACTTTCAGCCAAAGCACAATATACTACTTGGACTCCAGCAACCATTGCAGTCCTTCTCAACAGAAATCTCCTGAGCTTCATTTTAACTGGCAGAATTTCCATCAGTACTGTGATTTTCCAGGCTCCAACCAGAGTCTCCAATATAGTTCACAGCATATAGGGGCTGTCTTTTGGCCAGTCTCTCAAAAACTTTCCAAATTAATTTCCAAGGCTCTTAAGTCATATAGAGTGGGGTCATTGCTGCTGATTTTCAACAGCAATGACCCCACTCTCTCAGTACCAATTTCTGTTTTAATCAGGGTTTTAGTAGAGAAAACAGATATAACATGAGATAAACAAATGCATAAGAAATGACAAGATTGGGTTATGATGGTCAGCCACAGAATCGGATGAGGAAGCGTACAGAGGGTGTCTACAGACTGGAGGTTGAAGGATTCAGTCCAAGGTCTGGAGTTCACCCTAGTGTCTTGTGCAAGTCCACACCAGCAGGCTGATGGGTCTGTGACAGATGACTGAAGGCTGTGTGGTGAAAGACTGAAGAGTCTACACTGGAAGCCAGAAGCCAACGTCCAAACCAAAGGCAAAGACTGGAGCTTCTCCAAAGAATGGAATGCGTTCATCCTTCCTCCTTCCCTTTTATACCTCCAGGTGATGAGTCACCCTAGGGTGGGTCTTTTGCACCCTTGGGTGTAGAGTTGCTATACCCTTTTAGTCAAGCTTCCAAGTGTCTCAAGTTGACACAATCAATCAACCACTACAGTACATTAACTGTACTATGTGAAAAGATATTATATCCTTGATAATACGACAAGTTCTCATTTTATGACTTTTCAATGTTTCATCCACTCGTCTACAAATAAATATACTCCTCACAGACTATGTGATGAATAATGATCTCAGTGATTCTTGTATAAGTGACTATGACATACAAAGATCCTAGTGTGGTGAAGTCAATGTTTCAATTAGGGAGATATTGCAATAATGGAGATTTATAACCAACAACCTATATAGCACAAATGAAAATCATACAGTATTGTATAAGACATGTAAATGTCATGTAGTAGAAAAAAGTAGAATAGACCTCTTCTTTTGGAAATTTATGAATAGAAATAGTTTTCAAAATTTTAGAAAGCAGAAAAAAAGTAATACAAAATTTAAACTAATATAAACAAATGTTTCTTTTTTAAAAAGTGGTATATAAAGTCCTTATATTGAAGTATACTTTATAATAATTATAAAATACTTCAAAGAAATTTGGTTTACTACCTGTATTGTATAGAATCTCTGACATTTACCATGTTAGTAATTCAAGCAGAAGTAAAGTTTGAAGGAATGAAATGTACACATCAAACTAATAACACCATCATGTATGCTGCAGCCTCTAAAAAGTTTGATTGTGATAACATAAAAGAATGAGGATGTAAAGGGTCTAAGATTTTTATACTGGTATGAAAATAATTTGATCATATCCATTCAAAAAAAAGTTTTCTCAGGTCTCCCAAAGTCTCAGATTCATGCTTAAAATCTGAGACATTATAACTGTACCTGCATTGTAATAAACTCATACCATAAACTATTTCACTGAACAAACTCATAGTTATTCATGTTTGAAGGACTAGCATTGGATATTAATGGAGAATTAATGAATTTAACACTTCATCTTCAGGGAAAACAAACTATTTTCAAATCCACATTTCTACCTTATTCGTATGATGGTTGGAACCCAGGGGTATTATATCAGATTAAAAATTGAACATTAGAAATATGAATCAAACTAAATAGGATTTGGAAAATACTCTGCTTAATGTATGAAACAAAATACAAGTGCAATGTTACATGTGGTATACTTTACTTTTTTGTCAAAGTGTACATACCCTGGATCATGTGTACCATTTTTTCTACAATAAAAAAAAATCTATAAGCAAGTTTCTATTTTTATAAGTTTATTTCTATAATTAAAGATTTTACTATTATTTTCACATCAGTATCATAATATTTGTGTTTGTTTAGAGTTAGCAAAGCTAACAAATTCCTCTAGTCAAATGTAGGCAGTAGAATATCTGCCAATATGTGCTCCTGGAAATCATGGACAGTGAGTTCTAATCCTGATTTTGCCAGTGATGCATTCTGTGGTATTGAATGTCATCTTGCTTTTCTTTCTGAGTTTTGTCATCTGTGAAGCAGAGATAATATTGTTTAGTTGAGCTCATCGTTCCAGCCTACATCCTCTGAATGAGTTCACCAGGAAACCCTATATGAATTTGAACATATTCCAACAAAATTAGAAGTAATCTACCTCAAGAACATACAAGAGAGAATCAGTGGATATAATTTTAAATGCACTGAGTACATTTTACAATTGAAACATGTTATTCAAAGTAATCCATCTCCATATTTGTTAAAATTTAAGAAATATTTGCTTTCTATCTTATCATAAAGAGAAAAGTTAAACATCAAACTTCAACTAAACTTTTTGTTTTCCAAAAGGTGATAATTTCATCACAACCATTTAACCAGTTAATGTACTGAAAAAAAAAAAAACCCACTGGATTCAAATAATGGCAAATAAAATAAAGAGTTATAAATATTTATTCCTTTTTTCTGCTATTAAATAATCCAGTCTTTCAGTCTCAAACACTTTCAATCTTACTAATGTAAAAAGCAAAGCTCTACAAGAAGGTAATGCCTCATAATTCAACCATTTCAGTGTCTGAGGTGGTTGACCAATTCATGGCTAGTAGGATTACATATCCAAATCCTGTCTCAAAATACCAAAACCAACACCACAAAAAACCAACCAACCAACCAAACAAACAAAAGATTCCAACTCACCAGAAGTGACAGGGCCAATTTTACTTATAATACAAACTAAGAAAGAGAAATAACTTAAATATGAAAGTTTGAAACAACTTATAATTTTCATTGGCATCCTTGATATCAATCTTTGGTAATCATAGCCTTATTTCTGTTACTCCTTGGTATATTTTAGGGCTGTTTTGTTATAGGAGGTGGCATGAAGTGAAAAGGATTTTTGATTACATATTTCCATAATAATTTAAAACACAGCATTAATAAATAATGGCATAGAATAGTAAATAATATGCTTTGTTTGTTTTAGATGAATAAATATTTGCTTCAGAAAATTAAAGTGACATTTAATGTTGGAAACATATTCTTTGAGATGAGCTCTGACTGGTGTTTTAAGTTTTAGAGCTGCATTATCTAATGGATAGATCAATTCAATTCAATTATATTTTAAAGAAATTTTGAAAAGAACAGACAAAAACTATTACTGACAATTACTTTTTGAAAGTAGGACTGAATATTTTAAATATAATTTTTTTAGTTCAGTTTATATGTTCTGAATGTTTTTAATAAGTGCATATAATTTGTTTGCCTTACTGGCAAGTTTTGTTACCTTCTTTAGTTGGACTTTCATTATCATTAATAAGTCTTAACAAGATTCATAAAAACTAAGTGGAATATATAGAAATATTAAAATATATTTAATTACTTTTCAGAATTTTTAAGGCAGTTGCATTTCCAAACCCTCTCCTATACAATTTATTCCATTCCAGATTTGTATCTTTGATTCTTTACTATGAAAAAAGAGATTTAAAAATTTTAGAAAACACACTTGTCATATGCACTACTGTTTTCCATCCCTTGACTTTCAATCTATGAAACTCTTTTTGAATTAAATGCATTTCTTCTATGCAGAATATTGTTGGATCTTCCTTCATGAATTCTTCCAGTCTGTGTCTTTTGATTGGTGAATTGAGATCATTAATATTGGTGGTTATGATTGATATGTATTGACTTTTCTTTGTGTGCTATTTTACTATTTTTAGCTCCCCCACTTTTTTTTTTGTAATCTGCAATAGTTCGCCTTGCCATCTGTTGGGGTTCATTAAGTTGTAGTCCTTATTATCTCTTTCTACCATGCTGTTCACAACATTTTGGGGTGTTGGTTAAGTGGTTATAAATTTCCTGAGATATTCTTTTTCATGGAAGTATCTTATCTTTCCAATTTTGAAAGATAATTTTGTAGGGTACATCAATCTGGCTTGAAAGTTGTTTTCCTTTAAAACTTGAAGTATTCCACTCCAACTACTTCTTGACTTGAGAGTTTATCCTGAGAAGTCAGCTGTGATTCTGATTGCCTTTCTTTTAGAGGTGATTTTGTTTCTTTGCCCTAATAGCTCATCAGATTCTTTTCTTTTTTTGAGTTTCTGGAATCTTGACTGTGATATACCAGGTTGTAGATTTTATTTTTCCTCATGGCTAATTGGAGTTATATATGCCTCCCTTATCTGCATGTCAAATACTTTTCTCTATCAGGGAAGTTTTATTCCATGATATTCGTGAATATTTTTTAATATCATTTGTGGTATCCCCTGATGTTCATTGACTCCAATTAATCTTAAATTATTCTTTTGTCTCCTCTAGCAGCTGCTGGATTTATTTGATATTGTCCTTTGGTATTTTTGAGAAATCTTTCTTTTCCTGCTAACCAACTGTAAGCCTGTTTTCAATATCTGAGATTTTGCTTTCCATTGGCTTAATCTGCTTTAAATCCTTTCAGTGGTGTTTTTACTCTCCTGGATATCTGCTTGAATCTGCTTTCTGGATTCCATTTCTTTCCAGTGTTGAGCTTCTATAATTTTCTTAAGCTTCTCTATTTTTTGTTTGTACCTGCATTGGCATTACTAAGCATGGTCTTTATTTTGTACATCATCTCTGTAGTTATCTGAGAGACTAATTCTGATTTCATTTTTTCCAGAGTCTCATTCAATTTTTTTATTGTTACCACTTCAGAAAGGATGGTGGGAAGCTTTTGGATTGTATAACATTCTTGTTCCCTGGATATTCTTTGGCAAAATGGATTTCTAGGGTTGTGTTTTAAGTATCTTTTAATTTTCTTTTCTTTTTCTTTTTTTCTTTGAATTCCTGGGGGAATACTTAAACATTGTCTGTGGTGGGTTGCTTTATTCATAGTATTTAGGACTCTTAGATGGTGACTACTTCTCTGAGGTATCTTCTAGCTGTATTTAGTTTTTGGATTTTGAGTCTGTTGGAAGATCTTAAATCTTCAGATTGTTGGGCATGAGAACTTTTTGTCCCATTCTCTGGTTACTTGGCACTATGCCACAGTAATTCCTGTGACCTTTAGTCAATCTCAGTCATGGAATACCTGGGCCAATATCTGTTTACAACAATTATGCCAATTTTGGCTATAAAGGCAGTGATAACATGAAACAAAGTCTAGAAAATGAAAAACAAAACTAATCCTGAATTTGCCACTTTTAAGTGTATGGACTAGATTTTTGGTTATGTAAAAAATCTAAAACAAACTAGAAAATTATATGCAGTGTACAAGGCTTTATATTTCAATTTTGCCCTCAGGAGTTAAAATTAAAATAGGTTAAGGAGAAAATAGAGAGGTGGAAGAAGAGGAAGAAATAGAAGTAAGATTGGAGGGAAAGTGGGGATTGTGCTAACTCTGGGAAACTTGTATAGAAGACTGGAAGGAAAGAGCAAAGGAAGAGAAGAAAAGAACAAACACAACTACAGACAGGATAGAAATCACAGTCACACTTCCATAAAAAACAAGATCAAGCAATAAAGGAGAAATAAAAAAGAGAACAAAATAAAAACTAAAAATCAAAAACAAGCATGAGAGGAAAAAATAGAGAATAAAAAAAAAAAGTCCACATCCAGGTTTGTCTCTGCTTTCACTGGCAGACAACCTGTGGAGACAGAGTCCCTGTCATTGCCAATCTATCTCAGTAGGGTAGTGGATAATCTTGGTAGGCCTATATTTTCTGGTGGAGACCAGTCAATCACATTTGACTGAGGGCCAGATGTTTAGCTCAGCTGCCAAAGTGCCTGTGTGACAAGTCCAAGGTTGTAAATTCAATCCCGGTACCAAATAAATAAATAAATAAATAAATCCAAAGATTTACACTTGACTCATTACTTTCTGAGCACCTTCCATGGGTCCAAGTCTCTATATGGAGTCTGCTGCAGTTCTGATCTCAGCTGATCTATCTCTAAAATGACTCCTTGTCAATTGTTCTCTGTCATGAGAGGACTAAATCCTCTGCTCTCACTTCTAGCCATGCATTCCTTCACATCCATGACTCACCTCCACATACACTGCTCTAATGCTCTGCTACATTTCTCCATAGAGGTTCCTAGAGCCACCAGCTGTCACCCTGTATGCAGGTTTAAAGGACTCCTCTCAATCATTGTCTCAGGGAGAATCAATGGCTGCCTCTTTTTCATTGAAGTTTCTATTCATTTTCTCTGTGGTCTTCAATTCACACTTCAGATTTTTCCTGGGCCTACAGCACCATCTTTCTTCCTTCTAGTCTTCTATACATTGCTATTTTCCAGTGTCTAGACAGTGACTCTCTGCTTTTCTGCCTTCTTCTATTTGATTTTCTTGGTTAACTTTATCCCTATGTATTTAATCTTTTTGATGCTACCCCAGAAGGATAGATTTCTTTCTCAGTAAGACTTTTATTTGTAAAACGAAGTTCAACTGTTTTTTATGTTGATTTTTTTTGTCCTGAACTGTTACTGAATTGATTTATTAATCATAATCATCTCTTGGTGAACACATGTATGGTTTTTATGTATAGGATCAAGTTTTCTGCAAGTAGGAATTTTCAGAAATTACAGACTGCTATATAAGCTATTTTAAATTCATATGAAGTCAGAGAAGATAATAGTAAAAAGAATCTTGAGAAAGAAAAATTGAAACATCTCACTTTCAAAACTCAAAAATAAGTAAGAACAAGTGAAACAACATTGTATTAGCATAAAAAGAGACATAAAGACAAATAAAGCAGGTTAAAAACCCAGACTTAAATGAGAAGGACACAAACAATATACAGTGGAGAAATGAAAGCATCATCAATAAATGGTATTGGGGAAACTGCTTATCTATATATCAAATAATGAAACTGAATTTATATTAAATTTTTCACAAAAAATGTCCACTGAAAATAGATAAAAATATAAATGTAAAATCTGAAACTCATATACAACTCTAAAAAAAAAAATGAGAAGAGGCAGAATGACCAAACAATAGAAGACATCAGAAATTACATCCTAAAATTCAGGGGCCATCTATGAAATCTGCAGTTTTCCATAAATAACAAAAAAGGCTAAACTGTAATTAACTAATTTAACAAGAAATCTAACCTGATATTCGCACTTAGTATTTCAACTGATTCCAAAAAAAAATTGAGACATTTTCCAGAAAACAGAAAGCTGCTTGAAAATGCATAAATTACAATCACAATAAAATAAAAAATTGGAATTAAAATTTTAACTAGTACTTACATTTCCAACAAACAAAACTAAATCAAGCCAATCAAAAATCAGATACAAGTGAACATATTAACTTGCATTAAGTACCTTAATTTATCACTCATGTATATAGTTAAACTGCTTAAAGTAAGACAATCAATATATCATATCAGCAATGAATAATAAGCAGTATAGAATATAGGAGTCACACTCTTTAAAAAAATACAGTTTCATAAATGAAGAATACATTCTGGAGCACACAAATCAAAATAAAACAAAATAAAATCCTCAAACAATCATACAAACAATCTTAGTTCCAGCTGAGAACATAATCGGTAAAAGTAGGGGAAAAAAAGCAAGAGAAGAAATACAAAATGAAATGTAAAGCCTAAAAGAAATGATAAGATCAGAAGATAAATAATGAAAATGCATTTACAAATATTGTTTCTATACAGAAAATAAGGAAACAGGATTGATATTAAAAAATATTCCCCAAGATATGATTGAAGAAACAAAGAGTCTACATTTTCATACTGCAGCAGTCCTGCAACAGTGTGTAAAATTGAACTACAATGATCACTTTGGAAATTTAGACTGGTAACACCAAGAGACTCTACAGATTATTATAAAATTTTTCTGAGTTTCTGGGGGGAAGAAACGGTTACTTTGAAAATTAATAAGTATTTCCTGCTGTTTGCTTAATCATTCAGGTGTCCACTCCTTTGGGTGCATACACAGATTTGTCTGTTTGTTTCTATTTTTTTATAAAGCAGTCTTTAAACACAAGATTAGTAATAGAGAAATAAACATATAACTGTAAAAACTATCTAAAAATGCATCTGGAGCTATTACAATCCCACAAAAAGTACCTGAAGGAAAAGGGTGCAAAGAGTCAGAGATATTTCATTAAAGCAAAATGTTAAATTAAAAATGAAAAGAAGATACAACAATAGTAGCAGTATAAAAACTCCTGGATATTTTAATTAACAGTAACTACTTTGTGAAATTGAAAAATCTTTTGAAAATTCATCAAATATAAAAACATAACAAAATACGAACCCTCCTATATCAGTAAACTAAATTAAAAATGCAATAAAAATTATTCTCAAAATGAAAATTCCATTTTGAAAAAAATTCAATATTCCAAGGTAACAAACATCAAAGAAAAAAACTACAAATCACATCAAATTAATAAACAGAATAGAATGAAATAGAACACTTCTAAACTTGTTATTGATCAAACATAATTTTAAAAATGTATTATAAAAGAAATAAGCAAAATAAAATCCCAAAAGCAAGCCAGTAAGATTCAAAATATAAATGGAAGCATAAATTAAAATCTTTATATACAGAAATAATTATATGTTATGACAAGGCAAGATTTATTTCATAAATGTCTTACTTGTTTAGTATAGAAAGAAAATAACTTCAAGGGGATGAACAGGAAAAACACATAGTCATATAAATAAGTAAAGAAAAAAATGTACAAAGTTGAACACACTTTGTGATTTGAAAATCTTTAAAGTTTCTTTAAAGTCTATAAGAAAATTTTGTTTCATTTTGATGAATAAAGTACATCTAGAAAATATGCCTTTTTCTATAGTAATAAAAACGACTCATACTTTCATATTTAATTCAAGAGGAAATTATAGACAGTGGATGGACACAAATAAAACATAATAATCTATATGGAATTAAAGAATAATTAAAACTATTATATGCAGTCATTTTACAATAGTCAACAGATAAATTTTTGAAAATCAAGGAATATGTCACAGTCCAATAAATAACCAATGCAAGAAAAAAAATTATATTTTTATATACTTGAAAAATATTAGAATTTAATTGAAAGCACATAATTTATAATAGCAGTAAAGTGTATATAACTGTTAGGCACAGATGTAACAAAAGGTTTACTTTATAAGCCTTTATTACAATATAGTTAATTACACAAATTCCTTATATTTAAAGTGTGAAAGTAGTTTTGAACAAAGTATATGCAGTGAAACTGTTAAAACATTAATAATTCGTTCCTTAGTATCCATGCATCTGAATATTTATAGGTAATTTATTCAGAACACAAAAAATCAAGTTTTGACACTGTTCTAATATTACAAATAAGTCATATTTAGAATTCTGCCCTAGAGGAACATATATAATGATACCTTGGAATTTCCAGTTGACATTTCATATAATTAAATCATTCATTAATTAAAAAGTATTTAGTAAGTACAACCTAAATATTCAGTCTGTGCATTTTCAAGTAATAAACAGAAATCAAAGTGAGGCAATGTATCAATTGTCCATTGTTACAATAATGTCAAATTAGCAAAATTTTGTCACATTAGTTAATGCCAACTCATGAACTTGAAGACTAGCAGTGATTGTAAAAATAGAGCTGTGTAGCTAGCTTTACTTAAAGGATTGGTTCTTGATGGATCTTCTTTGAGACTGATGTTCAGATATTCTCTACATTGACTCCATTTAGCCTTATTCCGTGGCTTTTCCTAAGGAGCAGTAGCTAAACAGGGTTTTCTTATGAAGATGATCAGACTTACACTGGGTCTAGCTTAAATTGCATTCATATTTTTGCTAAGCAATAGCATCTTATTGCCATGGCAAGTCGCAGATTCAAATTCAAAGTCAAGAAGACAAGAAACACTTGGCCCAGTATTTGAGTAACTGTAAAATCACAGAACAAGGAGATACAGTGATGGTGGAAGAATAAGGGCTCTAGGAAATCTAGTAGGCAGTCTGAACACATACTAGTATCTGTAAAAGTAAAATTCTGACATGTAGCAAAGTATGGTAATATGACTCCAATATTTGTAAACTAAAGCATATGCCAGTGTTTGCATGAATAAGGTTTTATTAGACAATAAATTAGGGTGCTGATCTTACTTTTAATTTTAAAGGTTAAAATAGAGCTTGCTTACATTTTCTCCATCCTATTAGAAATCTCAGGTTAATTGTACTGCATTTTCCTAATTAAAACTAATTGTTTGATGTTTACTATTGGCAACCCATATTTAGTCACTTTCCTTGCAATTATTTCTCATGGAGCATAATAATCTATCTTAAATTGTCATATGACTTTACTTAAATCAGGTCTAGCTTTCTAATTATTTCTAAAAATGTGCTCATTAGCTTTTTTTATAGGTGCAATTTGTCCTCATCTTATTCCATCACCACTGACTAAAAGCCTATGCATACAATAAATATTTACTTAGTATCATAAAATAATGAAAACAGCTAAGTTGCCATATGGCATTCAAGGAAATGCCAGATATCTTAGTAGTCTTTCTCTGGGACTTTTGAAACAGATTAAATATGTGCTAAAACTTGGACTGCTGTTTTATTTTTTTTTTAATAAAATCCTGCCTGAAGGCTGGAGAATGAATTAGATGAAGTTCATGGCCAAAGTGGTTCAGGATAACACAGTGATGGATGAGAACTGACAGTTTACATGCAACTATGTTTTTTTCAGTTGTAATAAAAAAAATAACTGGAAGTCAGTGTCTGGCATGGCTGCCAAGCCAGTAAAAGCAGCAAGCAAAACATTAACAGAAACAGATGACAAATTCTCTGTGGAAATGCACTTGTTTAACAGCCACTGTAGGTAATGTTAATCAACAGGTAAAGCAGAAAGCCTGCAGACACACAGTAGTAGGTCCTCCCACTTACCATACTCAAGTGCATTTCATATATATATGTATGTATGTATGTATATGTATATATATATATATATATATACATATACATACATATATATAGCCTTGACATAAATTAAACCATGTTGTGAATCAATTACAAAATAATAGCAACCTACTTTTATTTTGCAAAAACATCTCAAAGTATTTATTTTGTATTTTCTTAATTCGTTAAGAAAATAGCAAGTTTGGATAACTGCTTTTACTCCTCCCCCACCCAGATCATATCAATTCTTTCTTTACCACATTTCCTTATATATTTACGGCAATAAAGAACATCATGAATTTGGTTAGCTTGATACAAAGCTTTGTCATTAGAAATCAGAAATATGTGAAAACGGAAAGTTGCTGCGCAGAAAATTCAAATAATTAGAACCTATTACTTTAAAAATGAGAACATGGGTAAGCAGGCGGTGCCACATTTGGGGTTCATTCTCCTGCCAGCTGCCTGGGTCCCAGAGGTTTGAACTCCACCCAGCCAGGCATAAGCCCCGCCCCCCCCAGCACTGCACTCCAGCACTATGTCCTTGATAGCTGCACAGAGGACACTGCTCCGAACACTGCCCAGACCAGTGACCGGACGCAATCCATCAGAGGAACACTTGGCCAGCCTCGCTGGTCACAGAGGTACTGAGCCCAGCCCGGCCCAGAGCCCAAAAGCCGCCCAGCAGGGAGCTTTGACGGATCTTGGAGAATTTGAGCACATCAGAACAACAAAGCCCCAGTTCCACAGTTCAGCAGTGCCGCCCAGCTAGTCATGTAGCCGGTCCCCGAGGTTTTGAACTCCGTCCAGTCAGGATAAAGGTCTCCGACCATATGCCAGGGACACGCTCTGTCTAGCTGCGCCCTCCAGAGGCTCTGAACTGCTCCCAGCCAGCAAGGTCCAGGTAGAGACATGCTCCCTCGGGACAGCGCTTTGCCCAGTCGCCTGGGTCCCCATGGTTTTGAACTCCACTCAGCCAGGCGCTAGGCTCTGGTGACACACTGGGGTATGTCCCTCCTAGCCACCTGGGTGCCAGGGAGTCTCAACTCTATTCAACCAAGCTCCAGGCTCCAACAGCACAATCCTGGAATCCCTGCTAGCAGCAAGAGGATCCAAACTCTGCCCAGCCCAGCATCATAGAGCAACCCAGCACAGTATATCAGGGGAACACCCTGCCAGCCTCACAGGCCACAGAGCATAATTGCATCGAGACTTTATAAGTAAGTGGACACAACCTGAGGACCGTACTCATACATGAAATAAATTAAACTCACATGTGTAAATACCATATTTGTCTCCCTAGTGTAAGAAACTGAAAAATGATATATGTTTCAAAATCTACAATGAATACTGTGTAAGGGTAAGAAATTGTTCAAAGAGGAAAAGTAATTAGAGTAAGGGAATGGAGGAAAGAAGAAAGAGAAAAGGAAAAAGACATAAATCTTTGTGTGTGTGCATATATATACATATATATATATAATAGCTAAATTGACTGTACTAATAATTGTAATAGTTATTGGAAAAGAACAGTTAATACTCATATGTTTAGATCAGTTTTACATGTCTATATCTGTCAATCTAAACAACCCTCTTGAAAGTAACAATATGCAATATTTCCACCATTGTCAAATTCCTATCATCTTATTTTGTAAACCTATACTGTTCTTGTATTTGGTTTATTGTTGTTTGTCTACATTACTTTTTATTTTCTGTGTCTTTTTAATCTTACATTAAAAAATAAGAACTTAAAATTAACAGCTTTTAGTCTTAGTAAATGATTAGGTGTATTAGTAGACTTTTAGGAATATAGCAAACAAATAAGTCTAAAGCTATATTTATGAAATTTAAATTGTCATTAACATACTAAAGGCATTCAAAAAAGTAAGTAGATTTGACTTTAGGCAAATTACTGTGTTTCAGCTGTACCTTTTATAAACTTACTAGTAGTACCTTTTTAGATGGTTATGGTAATAATAAGTGAGAAAATAACATGAAAGTACTGGCATGAATGAAGTATGTACTCAATGTTTATAAATATAATTATTGAAGTCTATATTGCATACAAAATATCATTGTATAGGATAGCACATATCATGTTCTTTTAGATTTGGAAATTTATTACTAGTCTTCAAAATTCAACAATAGGTAGCAGCTGCTTTTCACTAAGCACATCCAAGTTAGAAAATGTGATGAGTGATTATCATTCTAAACAGTGCTACAATGTACTATTAGACAGACTTTCATCAAAGCTATTGTATCAGTCAGGTTTCACTAGAGAAACAGACATAACACAAGATATACAAATGTTTAAGAGACATTTAACAGAGTGGTTTATTTTAACAACTTAAAAAATATGTCCATTACAAAATTGGCAATAAAATCTCATTTATGAACGTGATATTTGGTATTTGAATGATATTCAGTAAAAGATTTTAAATAGTAACAGCAACCCTACTGCCATATGGAGATTAGTAAACTGTGAGTCTCATTGTGTTCCAATAGAATATACTAGGACAGAAGAAATGACTACATTAATGGGACAAATTATTTTATTTATTTTCCATGGATATAATTGAAAGCCAGAAACAATCATACTTGCCAAATCCTCATGGAAAAGTTAAGTACATTTCAGTAAATTCTAAATATGAAAAAGCTACATAATGCATCCAGTTTATTGCACATCTACATAGGTAAAAAAACAGTAGCACATTTTATTTGTAGTTATTATTGTCAGAGTTATTATACTTTAATAGTAATTACTTGTGGGTCAAATTTAAGAACATATGAATAAATAACAGGTATTTCAAATCAGTAACTCTATAGAAAGACTATAAAGAATTTTGTAGTCAAATATTCAAAATAATGTCTTATTTATTACCTATTTTACTTTTCCATTTCTGCTTTGCCTATCTTGGCTAGTGTCAGGTCATGTGTGTCAGTTAAGCAATTTCAAGGTGTAGTGAACCATAAATTGAATTTCCACTAAATGGAGGACAGGTAACAATAAAGATGTCTACAAGTAACTGAAGAATAAAGATGTCTACAAATGTGAATCTTTACAGATATCTGGTATACGCGAACTGAAATGATTTGAAACACTTGGATTGTACATGATTAAAAATGATTTTCTATGAAAAAAAATCCTAGCAATATGGGCTCATTCACATCCGGATTGGGAAGAAATATTTTATGAAGCCAGCCATACGTTTTACAAAACAACTTACTTTGGAAAAGTATGCCACACTTATATTTATAGGTCATAGTAAGAAGGAATAATTGAATTTAAAGGTTGAAATTGCTTCTCTAAATACATAGTTATCTACTTGAATTTAAATGAATTTGTGTGACCATTTAGCTAGATACAATTTTTTTAATTTCTCCTCAAACCTTGAATTATTTGCATAGCTCTTTCACAGCATCCTTTTGAGTTGAAGAAGTAAATTAAAGTGTTTACTAATGCCATTAGTGAAAATGAGGATGTGATAAATGAAGATTCTTGTGACATGGATCATTGTGCTAATGATCAATATCCTTAAGTTCCTAGAAGCTACAACTGCTACCACAGAAAATTAGCTAATGTCAGTTACAATATATCAAGGTGCCAGTGCTAGCTAGTGTTCTGTAAATGCGTTAATAACAGCCTACAACAGGTTTGATGTAGAGGTCCAAATAGACAATTTAGAAAATGGTATACTAAATTGCAATTTAAATAGTATGCAGACAAGTCATGTGAAATCACCATTTCAGTGAAAAGCATATATATATATATATATATATATATATATATATATATATATATATAATTTTTTACAATACTTTGCATGGTAGTATTATGTAATGAGGAAGGAAAATGTTGCTACAGTTCAGATTCATTCAAAATGTGTCTAAATGACAGATGGTGAGAGAAAATTCTTGTGGACATTAAACCTGTTCGCAAAGGAAAGATTACTAGAAGTGCTGACTTGCACCAATTACTTGACAAATGTTTGATGTATTCATCAACATGCAAAAGCGTATTTTTTCAAAGAAAAAAATGAGAAGGATTTCAATATACTCAAATACTTGTTCTTTTCTTCATAATCCAGTCTGATGATAGGGCGGCCATGCACACATAGGCTCATCGATAGCAATGAGAATCTTAGAATCTCGAACCTCTAGAGGCAAACACCAAGGGCCAAGCTGCCTGAGACTTCCTGTGAGCACAGTTATACAAAGGGAAAAGATCAGCATGCCTTATGAAGAACAGTAGGCCAGGGTGGGGAAAGAGATGACCAGCCAAGGAGAGTATAACCAGGTTATGCTAGGAGAAGACTGAAGGCCAGAATGAACTATCTCAAACCTTTTTTCCAATTTTCTTTCCTATGACAGTTTTTATAATTGTATTCAGCAGAATGAACAGTAATCTTCATAGCTCACAAGAGTCTTCCACACTCCAGTATTAGAAATGATAATGATTTCCTTCTTCAAGAACATCTATGTTTATTAACTCATGAATTTCTACACAGGGTAAAAAAAGACTTCAAGTGTGTACAGCAGACCTAGGTTGATACTGATAATCAGAGAACCTGAGACATTACGGTCCCCTAACAGAACCAAAGTAGATGAAGTATTAGTAATAGATGAAGTCTTGGCAGGGTGTACACACACAGTGGTATTCATCCAGGCACAGAATGTATAATCACAGTTACAACTGACGCCTGAAGTAATCTGTGATATTGTGTGACATGACATTTCATATTTAGGAAGCCCAAGTGGAAACCTCCACAACTGTCTCCTTTTCCCAACTAAGGTAATAAATTAAAAGTAATATTGTACAGGGGTGGGAGTATAGAGGAGAACAATGCCTTCCTTAAGAGTCCAAAGGATAGAGTATGGTAGTTTCTATCATATGTCCAGATACCTATCTATTAAAACATTATTCTACTTAACAGAAATCAGATGAATCTTTTGTCATGCAAATGCATTCTTACTCTATCAAGGAGTAACTTTAATTGTAACTGCCAGGATGGGTGTAATATTTTTGTTACAGTAGATTGACATGGCTTTTGAAAAATGGTATATGATTATACAATGAACAATGTACTCTGTTCTTCTCTCATCTAAGTGGTTCAGAAGCAGTTCATGCCCAGTACAACATCATAGATATGATGTTTTGAATAAAAGATTATGCTTGCTTTCCTGCTTCCCATCATAATATATTTTGAATAAATCTTAGAGGATCTGTGTGTTAAGAATGAACTTTACACTTTTAAATGTATGATACACAGGATTATTTTTTTAAAACATTATTATATTTTGTATGAAAACAGTTACCCAAATTGTTTCATTTGTCTTTAAAGCTTAAAAATATTTAGTACCTCCCCTTTATAGACAGTGTACCAACTCACAATCTAGAGTAGCTTGTCACCTTACAAAATTTTAACATTTATCAACTGTGTCAATATTACGCTAATTCGGTTGTGTGAATAACATGTTATAATTTACACAAATGTAAAATTTAAAGGCACATAGAAGAATTTTTCTAGAATTCAATAGGGAGTAAAATTAAGAAGACATATTTTTCATGTTGGTTTAATTTTTTATTTATAGAACTTGATCCTGTATTTTATTGTAATAGTAGATTTGGTTCTCAAAAAAGCTACAGAGTGTACTATTTCAGAAGTTTCTAAACATAACTGTCATACATTTTGGGAAATGGATGCAATATTCTGTCTAGAAACATTTGGGAATTTACCATTTTTTATATCCTATTTTAAAATATTAACCTTATTTTGTCTATTTGTCTTTCCTCCAAATATTCACATTATAGTTTTTGTTTCTTTCAAAGCTTGATTCCCTAATTGTGGTATATTATGCAACTAATGTTTTTGCTTTTCATTTTAGCCTAAATGTTTGCAAACTTTATTTTCTCAAGTATCTTTCAGCATAACTATCCACCAACTTTTTTCTTACCATTTTATTATTTTTCAGGTTTTAACATTTAGGAGGGTTTGGCAATAGTTTTCTTCAAAAACTATTCTAAAAAATAGTTTATATTTTTTTTTCTTGCACAGGCACAAAATACACACATGCTCTCTTAGCTTACTTTGAACAAAAGAACAGCTCTTGTTTTTATTAGGGTGCCTCAGGATACGTAAAGATGTATTCACCTTGCCAGATTGCTTTGATATACAATTTTATCTTCCTTTTGATAGTCCTAGATGATTTTTAATTGCCCTAAATAATCTGCAGTGTATTCAAAGCTGCTAGTAATTATTTGATCTGTATAAACTCTGTCATTGGAAGTAGTTTACAGGAAAATAATAAGTGTGCAGCATGAAAGAAAATGAATAAAGAAGCACAGAGGTAATTTTGTGATTCAGTAGACAAGAATGATTTTAAATGTGGGATTTGTATAAGAAAGTAATAGTTCAGTTTCAAAAGCAGCTTACAAACTGAAAGCTTTTGGAGTAAGCTAAGTTAGCAGAGAACACCCAAAATGAGTAAACAAATTTAAATGTATGCATTCCTGCCTAGGCCAGAAGGAATACCTCAGATTGGGGCACATAATGAATTGGTATAACGTTGGTATATAATGCACTGCTGAAATATTGATGACTTCACAAAAAACTGAATTTGTAAATGATAGGTAACTTTTTTGTGATTGTTGTCTTAGATGTTATTATTCTGTCTATTCCACCAGTAAATAGTTGAAATAAAGAAAATGTATCAACCTAGCAAGTGTCTTGTTTGCATGAGTCAGGAAAAAAATCATTGGGATAATATGGGTACAAGTATAAAGACATCAATATTTTCTTCTCACATTTGAGTTTTCACTATTGTTTTCTGACTGAGTTTCAGGAACCATCTTACAAAGCATATCAACAATTTGGAAAAATTGAAAATTTACATGATTTGGTTTAATAGAAAATTTAATCAAAATCTTTGTTTAGCTTAAGAACTATATTATTTTACAGAAGTCTATATGGTAACTGGAAGAAATTTAAAACTGTAGTGATCTTACAATGTTGACAAATTAATGTTGCAAAAAAATAAAGGAAAAGTGAAAAACAGCCAAAAATAATTATGCTACATCTTTGCGGAATTTCAGAGAGGGAGGGAGGGAGGGAGGAAGAGAGGGAGGGAGAGAGGGAGAGGGGGAGGGGGGAGAGGGAGAGAGGGAGAGAAAGAGAGGTATGAGAGATAGACTCTAGGAAAATAAGCAGAAAATTATGCAGATGACCTAGTCAATGAAATGTCCTCACTTACAGGAAATGGACAAAGTTGCACTTGTATTTGGGGCAAGTAGCAGATCAGCTTGAATTGAATATCAAGCATAGACATGAGAGCTCACCAAATATATTTTTTAAACCTGCTGTTAGACTGACCAGAGAACTCCACACATTTGCAAGAACTGAGACAGCCTCATAGTCCTTTAAATCCAAGGAAGACTGGGAAACTGGCTGAAGTTCAGGAGAGCTCCCAGCAGACACACAGGACTTAAGATTTATGAACCCAGTATTTGCATACATTATCAATACATTAAAAATGCTATATAAAATAAAGTGAATAATGTAGATTAAATGATTAATACTGAGGAGGGAAAGGGCAATAATAGAAACTGACTTTGAGTGAGTTAGATATTAGATTGAGCAAGACAGCACTATCAAAGAACTTTTTATGATTGTGCTCAAAATATCGAATGACACCATTTGAAAAATTTAAAAAACAACCACAATAACATAACAAATAAAGATTCTTAATGGAGAGCCAGATGTTTAAAAAGTGGAAATTTTGGAGTTGAAAAGAACAAGACTAGATTTCAAATGGAAATGTAGGAAATGAGTTCAACAGATTTGAGATTGAGAAAAAATAAGGATGAACATTAAGATATATCAGTTGAAATTTTTTTTCATCCAAAAACAAACAAAAAAATGATTAAACTAGCTAAAGTAAATTAGGATGAATAGAAACCCTGCTTATCTCATCTTTACATCAAAATAAATTTTTTCATTTTAAAATGAAAAAAGAACAAAATGTTGATACAGAATTTAAAAACAACATACTAGGTGATTAACAGTAGTTAATATATCATGTATTGTTATTTTCAAAGTAGTTGCTCAGATTATGAAATTTAGACATGAAAAAAAATGATTGAACAATGAAGGCACAAACCATTCTTTTTGATTAACTAATCGAGGTTAATAGATCAGAATAATTTTCAGGTGGTTTTTAACACTTCTTTCTAGATCTAGCAAGAGAGGTTTGACTTCTCAATATCATACTTGTAGTTGGTTTCCCTTTAATAACTCATTTACCCAGTCACCTACTGGTCTTCCAAGACTCATTCCCCAGATAAATTGCCCTCAAATACATAACTACTTTTGGAATATTTCAAGTCTACACGATAGAACATTTAAAAATTCTAATTATAAATGAATTATTTGCCTATATATTTATACAAGAAGATAAATTGCATAAGGGAAGATATCTCATTTCTGTAATTCCATTGCCTTTCTTCTCAGCAACTGTAATATTTTTATCAAAACATACATGCTTCATTAAATATTTGTTGAATGAAAAAATGCATAATAAATAATCACTTGTATTTTTGCTGTGCTTTCTAATACTCTATTTTCTCTACATTTCACCTTTAATTTTTAAAATAAGGAAGGTAAATTTTATGCTAACTTAAGAAATTTGTTTTCAATAGTCCCAGATCACTAACTATTGTTTCCTTTAGCTTTTCAAGATTTCTTTCAGCCTGCAAAGAATTTTTATACTACAGCTAGATGATAGTTTTGTCTTAAAAAATAATCTACAAAAGTTTTAACACAATCTTAAAATATCACAGCTTGATGAAAGAACAAAGGAAAAATTTTTCAGTAAGGTAATTCAACATTTATATTGTTTTATCTTCTTAAACCCTATTCATCCTTCTTTAATAAAATATCTGTAATTAAAATTCATACATACTTCCGTAAAAGGCAAAAAAATAGAACTGGAAAACACATGTTTTCCAGTCTGAGACTGGAGAAAGTGTTGACTATAAAAGGAGATACATATGGCAACTTTTGTACTTTAGCTGTAGGAAAAGATAACAAGACCATGCATTTGTCAACAGTGATAAAACTGTACATCAGAATAAGTGAATTTTGTTCAACTCGTATATTAAAAAATAAAGGTCTGTAATAATTTTGACATCCTCAGTCTTTGAATCAATTTGAAAAAGTTTATTATGAGGAGATTACCAAGGTTATCTCAATAAAATTTATCAATTTTAGAAAATAGCTAGAACCTTATTAAGCAGTGAAATATCCCTCATGCAGTTTTTTTTAATTTTGTATTTAATGCCATTGTATTTTAAATAAAACTGAATGCATTCTCCCGAAATATATTTGGGTCTTTTATGTCTTACCAGACCTGTCATAGCATAAAGCACTGTAGAAGTAGACTGGCTTATACAGAGAAGGTAACTTTCTCAGTTCTCACTACTACAGATTACTCAGATTAATTTCTCATTTAATAATGACTACTTTTTATTTATTCCATTCTCAAAAATTATAAATATTCTGAGACAATTTTGAGTAATTTGTGTCACATTTGTTCTCTCATTCTCTCATTATCTTTCTTTTTCATATATTTAAATATCAAAACAATCACACAATAAGAGTAATAGCTCCAAGTGAATTTCAGGGAAAATCACACACACAAAAAATGAAAGTATTTAGAAACTAAGATCTACACACAAGTACTGGTATATTATGGTTTTTAAATGTTATTATAACAGATCTTATAGGGATACACTAGTATTTACATATGGAGGCCAATAAAGACCACAATCGATGATGTTATAACACATAAAATGAGTTGTATCTACTAAAGTAAAATATAATAACACAGATCTTTAGACAGGAGGCAAATGATCTAATCTTATTGTGGGGGATCAATTAATGGTCAACTTTAAACATGCAGCTGAACTGAATCAGGATCGTTTTGGATATGGAAGACCCAACTGAGGATTGTTGCTAACAATAAAAAGAACAGAAAGGGAAGATGATATGCTGTTGCAGCTCCTGGAGAAGCTAGTCATGCTTGTTTTCCTGATATGAATTCAACTATTGTCCTGTTTGGAGGGACATGGGCCCTTGCTATTGCTGAAGATGGCTGTGGTTTTTTTCTGGGTGAGTTCTGGTCCTTCCTTTGAATGTAGCTTCCTGGCTCCAGTGCAGATTCCTCAGCCCGCTGACACAGAACCTTCATCCCAGTAGTGCAGACTCTCTAGCTTCCACCACTGAACTTTGGTGTTGGGGACCACCAATTCTCATGGCTAATTGTTCATACTTCCCTAAGAGATAAATGGAGGTTTGGGATTATAGTTTTGCCTTTTAGGACTTTCCATTAAATCTTTTAGGATGGGCCATCCTCTCCCACCCACTAAAACTAACTAAAATTAATAAGATTAAAAGAAATACTTCAGAGTAAGATGCGTCTTAGCATAAGATCATCTCTGCCCTCTTGAGTTATCCCAGGATTATCTATTGCCTGATGAGTCATTGACCTCTCAATCTTCTGCTGACATTGAATCTTCTACTAGTCCTCCTACACTGCTTACGCCAAATAGGTAGTGCTTGGTTTGGCATATCTCAGTCTCTGACTGTCCTGAGGCACTGACCCGCCAGCTCCCCATCATGCATTACTAAATTGGTTTCTACTTCTTATTTCATCTCTTCTCCATAAACTTAGTACAGGTAGTCGGGGATCTTGGCCAGGTCCCTAATATGTTGGACCTTCACAGTGCAGACCCTTGATACAGACTTTCATTTTCTTTTTAATATATTTTCATTGGTTGTAGGTCTCCAGCAGGACTCATGGAGGACATTGCCATAGGCTGTAGGACTTCAGATGAACTCATGCAGGAGATTGCCACGGGATTCAGGTATTCAGCTGGATTCTTTGGGCTTCCAGTACATGAACAGATCATTTGTACTCTTCTGCATTGATTATTTGGGTGAAAATTTAAAAGAAATAATCCTAAAAATTATGTGTCCTGTATAAAATCTATTCCCTTGTATACTCTGATTATAACACTTATAATAATATTTTTTTAAAAAATCTATAATTATGAAATTTCCACAACAGTCACAGTTGTAAAACACCTGAGGCAACTTTCCTGAAAAATACACTGGACAAAGGTGCTGCATATTTGGTTTTGCTTAAATTCTATTCTCAGGAGATATTCTTAATTATTTCTAAATCATTCACCACTAATTATTGAGCACAAAAGCTACCTACAAACTTTGAGTTTACAACAACAGCATCTTACAAGATTCCCTGGCTTGGGAAGACATATTTTTGTTGCTTTCACTAGTATTTATAAGTCTGAATGAATTTGAAGGGTATGTGGGATGAAAGATCCTTCAAAGTTCTGGCAGGTAGTTCTAGATGTCTCCTGATACACCCTCAACTCTCCATGTAGCTGCTCATCTTCTAGTGGGGTCACACTGGCTTCCTGAATTGGCAGGCTGAGGTCACCACTACAAGAAGAGGGAGGCAGAAGGCCTACTGTATCCTGAGATTGATACTTCAGAACTTGCACAAGGATTTTTCTCCACAATATATTGCTCAAAGAAAGTTTTAAGACCATCATAATTTAAGAAATGGATCAATAAATGTCCCATCTTTCTTGAAATCACTGAAAAATATTGTCACTGTGTTTTTCAACCCACTAACTCTCTAGTAATTTTTTTCAATATGGACATACATTCTCAGACATTCATCAAACCTAAATTTATGAAAAGTGGCCTTATAAGCCAGGCATAGTGGCATATGCCTGCAATTCTAGCACTCAGGATGATATGACAGGAAGATCTCTGAAGAGCACTATTTGAGGGCAGCCTGAGCTACAAAATGAGTTCACACCCATTCTGAACTGCATAATGAAACTCTCTCAAAAAAGAGAAAAGAGAGAGACAAAAAAAAAAGAAATATGGCTTTTTATATCACTCATCATTATTGTTGCCTAATTATTTGATCATACTTTTGTAATAAAACTAATTAGGTGTCTTAATTTAATATTTTGTATTATATAATCATATTTTAATCATTATAACTCTACAAAATTTAATATGATACTTTCTGCACTGAAACTACTAATCTATTTAAACATGATTTTGCGTCAAAACTTGACACAAAATGGAAAACTTCTTTAGTGGCTCCTACTTACAAGTATTCCACAGTTGCAAAATAAAGGGATGAGACTAATAAGGCTCCAGATTCCAGATTGGCATACATCAATGTGCTGCTGGTCTGTCATCCAAAGTCGTATTTTACAAAAAGTGGAATAATATATCATTATACCATAAATAAGAGTGTTGTTTTCAAAAAGTGACCTATCATTCTCTCCAATTCCATAGTCACAATCATTCTAAAAGCAAACATTGTGTAGATGCCCTCCTACGTTTTAATTATGCATGCTGCTTATTACTATCCAGAAAAAAGAAACTTTGCTTATATACATGGCTGATAATAACCACAAAGAATATCTCCACATGAACTTGAATGTACCCAGAAGAATGCAAAGAGGACTACTTATGAAGCTCTCTAAAAATCAGGCAAAGTGTGACAGAGCAAGTATCAAAAGTCTCCTAATTACCAACTGCAGAATTAGTAGGGAAAGAGGACCAAATTGAGCCAAAGTTTTTTAAAAAAAAACCCGAATAGTATGAAAAATGTCTTGAATTGTACTAGATATGAAGATAGGCTGTGAGTCCATTTAAAAAGGCAGAAGTTTGAGAGAGTGAGGTACAGCATGAATCAAGGTAGATTAATGTCTTCCTGAAATGAAGTCTCTTTGGAAAATACTGTCCATCTTTGGTAGTCTTAAATAAGACATTTCCTGCCACAGAAAAAGACAAGGATTTCAAATGTTCTGCACCTAAACACTTGTCACATTCTTTCACTAAAATATTTTTATTAGTATATATTTGAAGTACATTCAGTTTACAGTCATCTTGGGAAGTGGCTACTTATATGTAATGCAAATATTTTATTTTTAATACCCTTCCTCTTCCCTCCAATCTTCTTCCCTCCTCTTCTAAATCCACTTTCCCCTTTTTCATTCTTGGTGCTATTATTAATGTTATCTCATAATTTCAACATACAGTGTTTATATTCATTGAGGTTATCAGGTTCTTATATATGACATACATTTATTCTATTTATTTCTCCTTCCCCCTCTCCACCCCCCAATCTTCTGGTTGTATTTGCAGGAGATCTATTGTCTTCTCTCTTGTCTCCTATCACTGTGCGCTTTGCTTGTAGTTTGTCTTATCCAAATAAGAGATACCATAAAGTATTTCAGCTTATGTGTCTGATTTATATCACTCCACATATTTTTCAGGTACATTCACTTTCCTTTACATGTCTCAAATTTGTGCTGTTTTATATGCATGTAATAGTTGATTATGCATAAATAACACATACTCTTTACCCATTTTTCTGTTGTTGGGGATACAGGCTGATTCTAGAATGTAACTGTTATGAATTGTACTGATGTAAACACTGGTAGGTGTGCATTGTTGTAATGGTGAATAGGCCATCTTCATTCCAATGTGTACTTCTGGCCCCTTTGTCAAAGAAAAAATAGCTAGATGTCTCAGGATCTCAATGTCCCCCCATTTTATTTCATTTATGTGTATGTCTGTTTTTTTCAGTATTATTCCATTTTTATCACTGTTGCTTTGAAGTACAGATTAAAACCAGATATTGTGATACCCCTTCTGCCCAATACTGATTTTGCTCTTATGGGTATCTTTTGGTTCCACATAATTTTCAGATTATTGTCTTAGATTATTGAAGTAAGCTATGATATTTTGGTGGAGTCTGTTTTGAATTTGTATAAGAGTTTTGGGATACGGATACTTTGACAGTCTTGGTTCTTTCTGTGTAGAAGCAGGGGAGATCTTTCCATTTTATAACCTCCTATTCAATCTCCTTCAGAGTGCTGAATTATATTGTAGAGACATTTCCATTCTTTGGTTAGGTTAATTTCTGGGTTTTTAATTTTTCTTGACATTATCATGAATACTATTATTCTCATAATTTTCTTCTCACTGAATTCATTATTGTTGTACACAAATGTCATTGATTTTTGTTAATTTTGTATTGTGCCATGTTACAGAACTTGATTATTAATTCCAACAGTTTTCTAATGGAATTCTTTGGATGTCTTTGTAGAGTATCATGTCATCTGCAAATATTGATGGAGTTCTTTATTTCTTATGTGTGTTACTTTTATTTCTTTTCCTTGCTTTATTGCTTGGGAAAATAGTTTGTTTTTATGTTGAATAAATGTGGTGATAGTGTACATCATTATCTTTTCCTCATTTTAGAGGGATTCCTTTTAGTTTTTCCTCATATAAGTGATGCTGGCCATTGATTTGTCAAAATTAACTTCTAAGAAATTCAGGAATGGTCTTTCTATGCGTACTTTTTTCAGGTTTCTTATCATGAAAAGATTATTCGATTTTGTTGAATATCTTTTCTGCATCTATGATCATATCCTTTTTGACATTGCTTCTGTTTATGTGTATTATATATATTGATTTGTGCATGTTAAATCACCCTTGTATATGGGGGATGAAACTTACTTTGTCATGATGTATCATCTATTTAATGTATTATCTATTCTAGTCATCAATACCTCATTGAAGATTTTTGCATCTATGTTCATTAGGGAAACTGTCCTGCAGTTTGACATCTGTCTAGTTTTATAACCACAGTAATAGTGGCTTCCATGAATGAATTTGAAAGCACTTAGCATATAGGTGATATAATATTCTTGTTTTAATTTTAAAAACTAAATAAAAAAGAAATGATACAGAATTTCAAAAAATAGGAAATTAACACTAAATATATTGCATATTGTTATCTTAGAAGTAGTTGTACAAGTTATGAGATTTAGACATGAAAAACTATCAAACAATCAATGAAAGAACCAACTGTTCCTTTTGATGAAATTACAGAGACTAGTAGTACAATGTATATCTATACACATAGTATTTTTTCCCTTTTTCCTTTTCTCCTTTTCCCTGTTTCAGTTGTTTTTTTTTATTTTTGAACACTCTGTTTCCTTTTCACCTTCCCAATATCTATTTTGCCTTTTGTATCTTGTATTCTTAATATTTTGTAGAGTTCATCAGTGAATTGTTTTGCATCATGGGCTTTTGATAGGTGATAGATTCTTTACTATTGTCTCAATTTCGTTCCATGTTGTTAGGTTGTTTAGCAATCCTGTGTCTTTTGGGTTAGCTTTGGTCCTTTTAGTTCAGAAACCTGTTGATTTTTTCAAACTTTTCTAATTTGTTGGAACACAATTTTTCATAAATGTTACTGTCCTCTGGATTTTCATGCAGTCTGCTATGATTTTGCATTTTTCATTTATAATTACAAAAAATGTAAGTGTTTTTTTTTTTTTTCTCCTTCCTTTGGTAAGTTTGGCTAAATGTAAATGTAGGTTTTGGTTAGTTTTTCAAAGAACTAGATTTGTGATTTTTTGATTTTTATGTATTTTGTTTTTAGTCTCAATTTGATTGATTTCTGCTGTAAGCATTATTTTCCCTTCTTATTTTCTTTTTGGAACTATATGGATTTTATTTCTCAAGTATCTTAAAGTTCTGTATGAGGTTTGTATTTCAGCTCACTCTGTTTTTCTAATGTGAACATTGATTGTAATGAATTCTCTCTTAAAATTTCTTTCATAGTATCCCAGATGTGCCAGTGGGTTGTATAGGCCTTGTCATTAACTTCAAAAATTTTAAAAAATCTTCTCCCTTGATTTCTTCTTTTATCCATTGGTTATTGATGACTATGTTATTAGTTTTCCGGGTTTTTCTATACCTTTCATGATTTCTTCTTTCATTGATTTATATTTTCGTTGTACAGTCATCTGATAGTATGCATGGGGTGATTTGAATTCTGTTATATTTATGAGGCAGGCTTTGTGGGATAATATGTTGTATATTTGAGAGAAAGTACTGTATTCTACAGAAAATAATGTATCATCTATTGTAGTTTTGAAGAACTCTGTAGATAACTGTTAAATTCACATGTTCAGGAATGTAGTTCAGTTCTGATATTTCTTTAATGATATTTTCTTTCATTTATCTGTCTCTTTGGGAAAGTGGGGTGCTAGAATTCCCCACTATGATTGTATGGTACTTATTTGATCTTTTATATTCAGCAGTATTTGTTTTATGAAGATAATTTCTTCAGTATTTGATACATAAATATTTATGTGAATTGTCTTTTCTTGAAGTATTGCTGCCTTAACTAGTACATAGTGACCTTCTTTGTTTCATCTAAAGTTCCAACTTGATATTTATGATTTCTGACATCAAAATTGCTAACTCTACCTATTGGGTGATCTTCATGCATGAACTATTATTATTCATCCTTTGATTTTTACTGCATGAATGTCTTATATTTATAAGATATTTCAGGTGAGGCCATTAAGAGATATTACTGAAATGTGTTTATGCATCATCTTTGCTCACTTTTTCTGGTGATCACTTCTTTGTTTTTCTTTTCCTGTCCTTTTTTCATTACTGTCTACTCTTTTACCTTGCTCAGCGTTTTCATTTCACTTAGGTTATCAGCTTAATTGGGTTCATGGCTTCTGTCTAGAATATTTGTATGTATTTTGTAAAGTGCTGGTTTAATAGTTACATATCTCTTGATCTAGGCTGTCCCATGAAGTTACCTTATTTCTTCATATATTTTGAAGAAAAGCCTTCTTGGCTATGTTATTCTGGGTTGGAAGTTATTTGTTCTTAGAGCTTGAAATATTTTACTGCATGCTCTTTCTAACATTTAAGGC
This sequence comes from Hydrochoerus hydrochaeris, assembly GCA_004027455.1. Classification (NCBI taxonomy): domain Eukaryota; kingdom Metazoa; phylum Chordata; class Mammalia; order Rodentia; family Hydrochaeridae; genus Hydrochoerus; species Hydrochoerus hydrochaeris. The sequence goes on along the minus strand of PVLA01000325.1, from coordinate 27,660 downwards.
TTGTATTGAGAAGTCTTTAATTATATTGAGTTTACCTTCATATGTAATTTTTTGTTTTTCACGGATTCCTGTTAAAATTCTTTGTTGTTGTTATTGTTTGATATTTAGAAATTTAATAAAGTTATGCCTTGGTAAGCTTCTTTTCTCATCATAGTTGTCTGATTTTCAGGAAATGTTAAGGTTTGTATCTGAATGTCCCCCAAAACCTCATGAAGTCATGGGCATAGGCTTCTAGAATTTGTGATTGATTTATAGTCCAAATCTGGGATTATAGGAATGAATTCTACATCCATTCAAGGATGGTTTGACCCTCATACACTATAAGGGACAGAAAGAGTCTTCTTTCTGAATGCATTCCTTTTTTGCTTTTGTTGCTTTTGCTGTCTTCTAGTCACCATGAATTGTTGTCCTCTGCCAGTGTCACCCTGCCTTGTAGCCAACTAAGTATAGGCAAAACCTCTACAATCTGTGAGATAATTAAACCCTTCCTTCCTTAATTTTGGGCATCAACTATTTTGTTTCAGCAATGAGAGAAAAGTAGACAACACAGGAAGTTCCATGCATCTGTTGAGCTCTTGGCCCATATTTCTTCAACAATTTCTTTATTTCTTCAATAATTTTTGAAAACATATTAATAATTCCATCCCTGTTGCCTTCTAGCTGTTTTATATCTTCAATTAGCCCTAGATTGGACTTCTTAATATCAATTTATATATATGAAGCAAGGAAATAGAAAACCCCCATGGTCTCCCAACTCTCTTAAAAGCATATCAAGGTTAAAATTATATATGTTTATGACCACCTGAGGCAAATGAGAAAACTGATATAGAGAAAAAAACATGTGTCAGTCACTAGTATATTATCATGGCTATAGTAGTAAATGCAGTGACAACTGTGGCATCAAATTTTGCTTAGATATTTATATACTGTAGAAACCACTTATGAAAAGACTTTAACCAGAACAAAAAGAACTATGATTTTAGTGAAAGAAATTAGGCCTCTCTTATATTGACCTATTATGCTTCAGTCAGTGGTTTCTGTTGGATTTAGGCAAAAGTGTCAGAGCTGAAACGTAACCACTAGACTAACTGCCTTCTTCAGGACCATCCACTCTGATAATTACATCCTCCTAAATTTCCCTCCCATGACAGACTACAGGCCCCATGATTTTCCTGGTCTGACCCCAGGATTCTCAGGTGATCCAGCAGATCCCTGTTGGGCTCTCACTCTCCAAATCTATCTCCCTTAATTTTCTCTCATCCAGTCTTTGGAGTGCTGTAGCATTTCAGTCCTGAAAGGAAACCTCCTTGACGTTTGTCTCTTCTTTGTTCACGGTTTTTTTGGGTTCTCATCTCTTTTGTCCTGTGCTTCAGATACCCAAGTAATAGAAGTGGCAGCTGGGAATAGGACATGCATTACTCAGTTATTCCTGGCTTGGTGCTTCAGGTCAGGACTGGTGTAAGCATTTGCTCTAGATTGAGCTTATTAATGTGTTGTGTTGTAAGAACCATATATTACCTTATTGGTGGGGAGAAAAAATAAATAGAAAGAATGAACATATGCTTTGTTCAACAGAATTCTATGTATTCAAAATTTAAATAATTTTAAGCATTATGGCTGGTTATAAGAAGAGACTTTATTGGCTCCTGATTGGAGGGTTTTTAAAATTTAATTAGTTTTTCACAATAAATATAGGTGTTTGTGGATTGTGACTATAATGAAGTCAGGATGCTCCTTCATATTGTGTATGTTCTCCTATTCAACTAGTTTAGAAATTTTCAATATAAAAAGTGGCTTAAAATATTTTTATTACTAAATAAAAATCACATGCTAAAAATAGATTTTCTGATACTCAGAATAAAGAATGTATCCAGTATATGTTTGATAGTATGTTTTAATGAGAGAAATCTTGTGTATGTTACCAAGAGAATATTTCTTTTATCATTGAGCAGCAAGGTAGGTGGGATTGTTTTCATACTTTTTATCTTTTTACATTTTATGTATCAAAAAATGAAGAAAGCATAGGAGTCAGGTTTATTTGTATCCCTTTTTGGAGTAAACTTGTTTTTGCTTCACATTTTATTTTATTAGTACATCTTAGCTATATCCATACGTGCATGTAACTTATGTTACTTCTACTAATTTAGCCCCACTACTTTTCCATTTTCCTTTCCCCAAAACTCCTTCATCTTCTCTAATAACTTCTATTTTACTTTTCAGTCATCTCTTTTTCCCCTCTCATTTTGCTTCAGAGTCTACAAGTAACAAAAATCCATATTTTTAAATGAAGGTGGATCATCTTGTGGTTTACAGAGCTCAAATAAATCTGTAAGTTTAAGATTTTCAAATGTCTGTGTCTTGTTATTTTTCTTATTGCTGGGACAAAATATATAACATCAAAAGTTAAAGAAGAAAGATTTTATTTGGCTTACAGTTTGTAGAGGGTTCAGTTCATAGTTGGCTGGATTCAAACCAGAGTGGTATGTCAGAAAGACATCACACAGGAGAAATAGTCCATGGCAGGAAGAAGGCACAATTCAGCAAGACAGAAACAACAAAACTACAAGCAACAAACAATAATTCTCTTTCTGACCTTATATTTTATCCAGGCAATCCACTGTTATGGTGAGTATTACTCACAACTACTGCAAGGCATTCATAATCCTACTCAGAACTATACCAAACCAACCAGTAGAATAATTTAGTAGTCACATGCCCCACATCTCAGTATGACACATTCCAAATCCAGCCACCTCTGAAAAGCACTACCTATGACTTCATGAGGCTTTGGGAGGACATCTAGACACAAGACAGCAATCTGCACCATTATCATGGGAGCATTTCTTTCTTATCAGTATACTATCTGTTTAAGCATAAGAGATTTCCCATGGTTTTTAACTTATTTTTAGAAAGACATTTGATTTTAAAATTATATTATTGAAGTATTCATAACCTGAGATTGTGATGTTCTGAAGTATATTGCACAAAATGTGAGGTTGGCTACTTACATATCTTAAATTAAAACTTTTACAACTAGAGTAGAATTCAAACTTTATCAGGATTACCTCACTAAGTAAACATTCAGAATATCTGGAAAAATCTCAAGGCAATATCTATCTCTCTGTCTCTGTCTCTTTCTCTTTCTCACCCAAACCAAGGACCTAAAATGACATCAAGCATTAATTTTAAGAACTGTATTACCACTAATTTATGCTCTATTCATGATGATTTATTTCTCAGTAAAGTTTCAGTGGAATACATGATTTATTTAGGTTTAGTTAAGATCTTTGGTGTAGTTAAGTATTTATTTGTGTCCTTTTGTTTTAAAGTCATTCAGGTTTCTCTTGCCCCTGGGCAAAGTTCAAGCAATATTTATAAACTTCAAGTAATTTCAGAATGAGACTTTCTGCTGCAAGGCATTTTCAAGTGCTCCCTCAGTTGTAATCCTTCTTCCCCACTCGACAGAGGGTGTTTTGTTTTGTTTTGTGTTTTTTGGAAGAAAATGAGGTTAGAAAATCAACTGAGCAAGTGTTTGTGACCTGTAAACTTTGGAGATTCAGGAAGATTACAGAAAAAACCATTTTCAAAGCCCTGAACCAGGGACTTATCAGAAAATACTACCTATACTTTTTTTTATATTTATTTTACTTTTATGCTCATATTTAAGAAGAATTTTCAAAAATAGTTTTCTTAAATTTCCATACTACTTTTTCATTCTTTTTTGTGCATCCACTTTCACTGTCCATTGTTAATACAAGTCTTTTTAAACTCAGCTTTTCTGGATGAATAGAGGAGCTTCATTTTAATCTTTCACTTTAGAAAGCATTGCAGTTTCATTTTCTAAACTTCAGAAAGAGAATACTATCATTTACCCCAAAGAATTAAATTAAATTTTCAAAAAGACACCCACTGTCTTACCTTGATTAATGCCTGAAACACTGAGTCTAGATTGTTGCTCATCATATTATCATTATCTTAGAATCTATTTGCAAAAAATAGCCTCTCAATAATGTGAGCTGAGCTATATTGTTCACTGTGAAATACTGACAGCCTGGTTTTTAAATCTGTAAAGACTTTGTCCCTTTTTACTATCCTGCTGTCTGATATTTATCAGCATCTAAGTCAGAAGCTTTCGGTGAGTGCCATTTGTTATATGCCTGTCAGAGGCATGCCAAGTCTCTCATTTCTCTAGTACATCTAAGATGATCTAAAAGGCAAATCCATCCCACATGGAAACTCAATAGAAAACATACCCACACAGTCTTACAAACGACTTAAGGAAACACAAACCATTTTCTTCATTTAAAGCTAACCAATACAAGTGATGCTTATTTTAAGAATTAGAACAATTTTAAAATCTAGTAGCAATTAATATTATATTCTTGAAAAGAGTATGAGTGTTGAAACAGGGTGGCAAAAAACAGAAGTTGGTCACAGGTGATCAGGAGGAGTTTGATGAGTTCATACTGTCTTGGAGAGGACAGAGCACCTCACCATGCCTCTGCCATGTTTCCTTTAGTGTTTAAACCTTGGCGTGAAGATCAGCTAGTGATTTCTCACTATGATCTATTCTCAGGAACCAATCAATCCCTTGGGAAATTTCTACTTATGTACCTTCTATCTTTTTCTGTTGTTGTTAAATCTGTGAATTGGTTTTTTTCTCTCTTTTTTTCCTTTAAAAAATGCCTTCAGCAGAGCTGTACTTCACAGTTGGCATACTGATTTCAGTGTGAAGTTTCAAAGGATAGCTGTGCTATAAATGGTTATTGTGCTCTTTTATAAAACAGGTCTACTGGTTATAGACATCTCTCTCTTCCTACCATTCTTTTTCCTTTTTGATGGATTCTTGCTCTCTTTTTTTCATTCATTCTGCATTCTGTTAGCTCTATCCATAGAAGAAAGATTGAACACCATATATTCAGGTGTCCAGTGACACTGAAAGGACTGATAGACTAAAGTAAATATTCCATATGCTTTCAAGTGAGCTGAGAATAAAAATACATCAGACATTTAGGAAAGTTATCTTTCTAGATGTAAGAATGTCTTAATTTTTCATGCATTAATTTTGTAAACTGGAATGGTTAAGCAAATTGTAGGCAGCAACTGATATTGTCCATAAACAATACACTTAAATTAATTATGATATAATTCTTTTCGTTAAGAACTTAATATATGTAATTTTATTGTGGGCATTTTTATAGATGGAGGAACTGGGTGCAAATAGTGAAATAAGTGTTAAACTCAGTAAGTTCCAAAATAATATATCAAATATATATATATTTATTAAATTTTAATACTAATATCCTATGTTATATATATATATATATATATATATATATATATATATATATATAACATAATATCCTGTTATTAAGCTGGTCTCAAAATTTAATTAAAGAGTCAAGCAGGGAAGAGGAATGGAGGTGGAAGAAATGAACTTGACTCAGGTTTTGGCTGAGGCTCATCAACTGCTGGGCATCAGATGAGGACAGAGGATTTGTTTCTTCTCTGCCTTATAGGAAAACCAAGATCAAGTGGATACATGTGGACAGAAACCTTTGAAGTGGAAGTGGCTGTCCAGTATGGCTAATGCAGTTATGCAGCTGTGGATAAGTCATGGAACATAACTGAGTCTCTGTTTCCCCCTCTGAAACAAAGTAGTGGTAAGAGGGTTGTAAAGATTAGAGATTGTTGGCCTTGGACTGCTTCTGCTGGGCCTTCTCTTCCACCAGGAACATCTCTGAAGCCTGCCCCAGCATAAACTGCCCCAGACTGCTTCTTCTGGGCCTTCTCTTCCACCAGGAACATCTCTGAAGCCTGCCCCAGGCATAAACTGCCCCATACCACCGGGAACACCGGAAACTTGGACTACAGTGGATTGCTGTGCTGGCTGGATGAGAGACTCAGAAGCCCCTCACCCAAACAGAAGACCTCAGAAGGCTCCAGTCAGTGTGCTGTTGGTCATTGTATCTTGGTGTAAAAAGTAACTAAGACAGTCATGGGTCCTGACTGTTCACTCTGGAAGAATCCCAGCACATGGAAAGGGACTTTGAGCCTTCTCCTGGGCAGTAAGACCATGCCCTGCATCAGAGACCACACCAAGGCACACACAGTGATGGGGGCCTAACTGGGCCAAGCCCAGCAAACTCCAAGCAACGAGTGGGACCTGGAATCCAGCCTTGGGCCCTGACTGCATGCTCTGATGGAATCCCAGTGCACAGAAAACCTTGGAACTTCACTCCCAGGCAGTGAACCTTGGACTACAGCAGATTAACTGTGTCACAGTGGTGAGTATGACCCTAAAATAGAGGTGTACACTGGGTAAATAGGCCCAGTAGTAAGTAAAGTCCCCTCCAACTAACTGTAAGACCTTGGTGAGTCTGAAAACAGTGTGGGTGACCCCTTTCTACACACAGAAAACACCAGGAAGGGTGAAAATGGCAAAATGAAAAAGCAAAATGCAGTCTCAAACATCTAGTCCACCAGGAGCAAGTACAGGAGACACTGAAATAGAGGACCCCAAAAGAAACACACCAGAAATCTCTGAAAAGATAGCAAATGAAATAAAAAGACAAGAGGCTATAGAGGAAATCAAATTAAAAGTACTCTTCCATGGAAAGATAGAAATAACAACCTTAGAAAAGGAGTTGCTGACCACAGCTAAAGAAGAAATAAGAGAAAAAAATACAGGAGCATGGGAAACTGATTGAAACCTTGGATGAACAACATAGAAAACATGTAGAATTCTTGAAACACACTAAAAGAGACATCAAAGAAATAAATTCTATTCAAAGCAGACAGAACTGTTTAAATGAAGCTGAGGATAGGATTTCGGACCTTGAGGACAGGATTGCAATTAGTGATCATAAAAGGACACAACTTTTAAAAATAACAAAAGAGCATGAAGTGACAATCCAATAGCTTCAGATGATGCTAAGAGAAAAAAAAAAAGATTAGTAGTCATCAGTGAAGAGGCAGAAGTCAATGCAAATGACATAGCCAAAATATTCACAGAAGTAATAGAAGAAAATTTCCCAAACATGGAGAAAAATCTGATATGCAGATAAGTGAGGCATATAGAACATGAAATAGTCACAATCAACATAAATTCACACCCATACACATAATAATTAATTATAAAAACAGAGCACTAAAAGCTGTTAGACAAAAGATACAATTCATCTATCAAGGAAAGCCCAGTACAATCACAGCAGACTTTTCAGCACAGACTCTCAAGTCAAGAAGAGCTTGGAGTGAGGTATTTCAAGCCCTGAAAGAAAACAACTTTCAACCCAGACTGTTGTACCCAGCAAAACTTTCATTCAAATTTAATGGAGAAGCAAGATATTTCCATGGCAAAGAACAACTGAAGAAATTTATGTCCACCAAACCATCCCTAGAGAGAGTACTGAAAGACATACAAGACAAAGATAAAAATGAACATAATCCCAAGAACAACAGTAGAAAGAAACCACCAGGTAGGATGAGCAATTAAACAATGGGAAAAGCAGAAAGCAAACAACTGGAACATGACAAGGCAAAGTAAAGCCAGGATATATTAGTTATATCCATAAATGTAAATGGCCACAATTCACCAATAAAAAGAAATAGATTGACAGACTGGATCAAGAAACATGATGTTACAATATGCTGTATACAAGAAACACATGTGACCCAAAAGGAAACTCATAGATTAAAAGTCAAAGGATGGAAAACAGTATTTCATGCAACAGGAACCCAGAAAAAGCAGGGGTAAATATTCTATTTGCAGACAACATGAACTTCATACTTAAAATGATTAAAAGAGATAAAGAAAGTCATTACATATTCTTTAGTGGAAAAATTCAAGATGAAGAACTAACAATTATAAATATATATGCACCAAATACAGGAGTACCCAGCTATATAAGACAAATAATAATGGACATGAAAAACCAAATATACAAGAACAGAATTATAGCAGGAGATCTTAACAGCCCATTGTCACAAAGAGATAGATCAACTAGACAAAAAGTCAGCAAAGCAAAAACTGAGCTGAATCATACCTGTGAGCAATTGGACTTAGTAGATGTTTACAGAGTTTTCCACCCAATCACATCAGAATGCACATTATTCTCAGCTGCTTATGGGACATTCTCCAAAATAGACCATATATTATTCCATAAAACATTCTTAAGTAAATGCAAAGGTACTGAAATCATCCCATGTATAATATCTGACCATAGCACACTGAAATTAGAAATTAATGGCAAAAGAAATTGCAAAACCTGCATAAATACATGGAAATTAAATAACAACCTCTTGAACAACCAGTGGGCTACAGATGAAATTAAAGAAGAAATAAAGCAATACCAACAATTCAATGAAAATACAGAAACAACATATGGTAGTCTATGGGATGCATTGAAGCAGTCTTAAGAGTGAAATATATAGCAACAAATTGTCATATAAAGAAAACAGAATAAACATAAATAAGCACAAATAACAAACCGAATGCCCCATCTCAAGCTTCTAGAAAAAGAAGAGCAAACCCAAAACTCATAGACGAGAGGAAATTGTAAAGATTAAAGCAGAAATCATTGCAATTGGAACTAAAAACACAATACAAATGATAAATGAATCAAACAGCTGTTTTTTGAGAGAATAAGCAAAACTGACAAACCCCTAGCTAACCATATCAATAAAAAGAAAGAAAAAAACCCAAATTCACACAATAAGAACTGAAAAAGGGGAAATTACTACAGATCCCATGGAAGTTCAAAAGATCATTAATAACTACTTTGAAAATCTCTACTCACAGAGAGTGGAAAATGCAAAGGAAATGAACAGATTTCTAGAAACATATGAACTACCAAAGCTCAACGAAGAAGCTATAGCAATTTAGAACAACCCAATATCAGCTATTGAAATTGAAAATGTAATTAAAAACTTACCAACAAAGAAAAGCCCAGGTCCTGATGGAGTCACAGCTGAATTCTACAAGAAATTTAGAGAATATTTGATGCCAATACTCCTTAAACTCTTCAATAAAGTTGAGAAGGAAGCAATCCTCCCTAAATCATTCATGGAGGTAAGTATTACTCTGATACCAAAACCAGAGAAAGACCCAACCAAAAAGGAGAACTATAGGTCATTCTCACTAATGAACATTGATGCAAAGATTCTCAATAAAATACTGGGAAATAAAATGCAACAAATCATCAAGAAGATTATACATTATGACCAAGTGGGGTTCACTCCAGGAATGCAGGGATGGTTTAACATATACAAATCAATAAATGTAATACACCACATCAACAGAGCCAAAAACAAAAACCACATGGTCATCTCAATAGATGCAAAAAAAGCTTTCAGTAAAGTGCAACACATGCTCATGATAAAAACCCTTCAGAAACTCGGAATACATGGTGACTACCTCAACCTTATAAAGGCCATCTATGACAAGTCAACAGCCAACATTATACTAAATGGACAAAAACTGAAAGCTTTCACTTTAAAATCAGGAACAAGACAAAAATTCCTACTATCACCACTCCTTTTCAATATAGTTCTGGAAACACTAGCCAGGGCAATCAGACAAGAGAGAGAAATAAAAGGAATAAAGATAGGAAAGGAAGAAGTTAAATTATCACTATTTTCAGATGACATGTTACTCTATATAGAAGACCCAAAAAACTCTATTAAAAGGCTACTAGAGGTAATAAACAAGTTCAGCAGTGTAGCTGGATACAAAGTCAATGCTCAAAAATCAATAGCATTCCTGTACACAAACAAAAAACTCACTGAGAGAGAAATTATAGAACTATGGCCCTTTACATAACATCTAAAAAAATGAAATACTTAGGAATCAACCTAACTAAAAATGTAAAAACCTATATGCTGAACGTTATACTATTGAAAAAGGAGATTGAAGAGGGTATCTGAAAATGGAAGGATATTCCTTGCTCTTGGCTAGGAAGAACCAGCATTGTGAAAATGGCCATACTCCCAAAACTGTTATATAGATTTAACGCAATTCCAATCAAAATACCTTTGCCATACCTCACAGATCTAGAGAAAACACTCCTAAAATTCATTTGGAAACAGAAGAAACCTAGAATAGCAAAAGCAATTCTGGGCAACAAAAGCAAGGCAGGAGGCATCTCAATTCCTGATGTGAAACTGTACTACAAAGCCACAGTGATAAAATCAGCATGGTACTGGCAAAGAAATAGACCTGAGGATCAAGGAACAGATTAGAAAACGCAAGCACAACTACAAAGACACCCAGCCACCTGATATTTGACAAAGGGGCTGATAGTCTCTTTAATAAATGGTGTTGGAAAAATTGGCTCTCTACATGCAGAAGACTGAAACTAGATCCAAGCCTATCACCGTGCACAAAACTAAAGTCTAAATGGATCAAAGACCAAAAACAGAACACTAAATCTGCTAAAAGATAAGGTCGGTAAAAGTCTTGGAGACATAGGGGTAGGCAGAGAATTCATGAACAAAATGCAAACTGCACAGGAAACACTTCAAAGAATCAACAACTGGGATCTCATATTTTTGAAAAGTTTCTGCACTTCAAAAGAAGTCACCAACAGAATAAAAAGAAAACCCAAAGAGTGGGAAAGAATTTTAGCCAACAACCCCTCAGACAAAGGACTTATGTCCAGAACATATAAAGAATTGAAAAACATTAAGCTCCCCAAATTCAAAGACCCTCTCCAAAAATGGGCATCTGAGATGAACACACAGTTCTCAGAGAAAGATATACAAATGGTAAATAAATACATGAAGAAATGTTCACCATCACTGGTCATTCGAGAAATGCAAATTAAAACAACACTGAGATTTCACCTCACTCTGGAAAGAATAGCTGCCATCAAGAAATCAACTGATAGCAAATGTTGTTGAGGCTGCAGGGGAAAAAGGAACACTGCTCCACTGTTGGGAATGTAGACTGGTGCAACCACAATGGAAATCCATATGGAGAATTCTCAGAAGACAAGGATTGGAAGCTCCATTCAATCCAGCTCTTCCTCTCCTGAGTATTTCCCCAGAATTGAAAAGTTCATATCACAGTGATTAAGTGCACTCATGTTTATAGCAGCACAATTTGTAATAGCTAAAACTTGGAAACAACCAAGATGCCCATCAACTGCAGAGTGGATGTAAAAATGTGGTATTTATATACAATGGAATATTACTCAGCTATAAAAAGGATGATCTTGAGGCCTTCATAGGTAAATGGAGACAACTTGAGACTATCCTCATTAGTGAAATAAATAAGAATCATATTTATAAATATCACATTGTGTCTCTAGTGTAGAAAGTAATAAGAACTATAAGAGTGGAAAACCCAAGGTGTGTAATTGCTATTGTGAAGAAGAGAGGAATAGAGAGGGCTCTAGGGTAAATAACTGCATGTATGTTTGAGTGTGTAAAATGGATGACCATATTACTGAGTAATATTACTCATGTTGCTGAGTCTTTGTTGGATCTTTGAGCAGAACTGTTTGCAGTCTCAGTGTTTGAATGTGTACTATGTATCCTTTAATTTTGTAACTTGAACAACTATATCCAGGATGACAGTGTGTAATTTATCAACTAGTGATTTCTTAGTATTTTTTTCTTTTAGAATTCTGTATTGTTGCTACCCTTTTTCCTGTTTTTCTTTTTTTCTCTTTAAATGAAATTTTAAAAATGTGTAATTGCTATTGTAACAAAGAGAGGAAATAGGAAGTGTTACAAAGGATATATCTGCATGTATATTTAAGTGTGTAGGACTGATGACCATATTTCTAAGTTCTTGTTGGATTTTGAACAGATCTGTTTGTGGTCTCACTGTTTGAATGTTCACATTGTATGCTTTGATTTTGTAACTTGAACAACTATTTCTAAAATGACAGTGTGTAACTAATCAACTAGTGATTTCTTACTGTTTGTCTTTTTTTTGAAGTTCTGTAATATCTCTACCCTTTTTGTTTTTTCTTCTCTTTAAATAAAAAAATTAATTAAAATCAAACATCACAAATCTCTATGTATAGCTTTCTCTTAAACTTTCTAAGTGTAAGTTGATTTAGGGATTTTGAAATAAGTAACTAGTGTAGGTAATTTTCAGAGTATCTTTTACTCATTAAATTATATGACTCAAAAATCTCATAGATATAAAATTATAGTCAAGTGAAGTAAACATATAATTATACTATGTCTTCTTAAAATAAGCATTAATAATAGAAACTCCATCTTTAATATAATAAAGATAATAAATGGATTTTTAAACAAGATATTCTTATTGATGTTCCCTGAGCATTAATTGAAAATTTATTATGCATTTATGTATTTAGTAAGAGTTTTCCTATTGCTTTGGAAGCTTTCCATTATTGCTACATTTAGTCTAAGGCCTAAAACTATTATGAAGAAAATTGTTAACCATTTGAGATAGTATACTCCAAAGTTTTTCAAAATAAAGAAAATCAGCAACAGTATAATCTATAATTATTTCATACTCTTTTCTTTCAATGTTTATAAGTGTAAGATTAGAAAATGTATAGGAAGAGATTCATTGGTAGTTTTGGTCATGAGAATGATTAACTTTATAGTGAGAAGTCATTTCTTTTTCTTTTTTTCTGAGAAAAGAAAAAGAAAAAGAATAATTTTGAACCAATATCCCATAGGCCAGTGATCACAGTAAAGAAGGAAAACAGTTTTTTAAAGTTTTGGAAATTGTAATTTCAAGGAAACTGTATCAAGTAGACTAATAATAAATAAATGTACTTAAAGTTTTTTGATTCTTTTCCTACTCAATTGTAGTTAGTGAGATTTCAGAGGTCAAAATGTGCAATGTGTACTTCAAGGATAAACAACCATGTAAATTGTCTAAAGGCACAATGAAAGAAAAATTAAACAGTGGGGGAAGTCCTGATAAGATTTCAAAAATTTACCTATGCCTTCGTGTACAGATAATGCAGAGTGCATTAAAAATTTGAGACAGGCACCTTCTTTGAGCAAATACAGCCCAGTACTAAAACACATATCTTTGGAGCAAAAAAATAAACTAGAAATAAACTGCATTTAGTTCTTTTCTGGAAGCATCTTTTTTTAGGTTTAACTCTGCAAAGCTTATACAGCATTCTGATGGATGAAATCCTAAATTATTGGCATTGGTGACCAAAAAAATAAAATTGGTAATAACATAAGACATCTAATATACAAAGATTGACAATCATGATGATTAGTCACATGAATTTACCCTTTTCCTTGAATATCACAATAGGGAAGGTTTTCCTAGTAAGGTGAAGAAGTGAAAGGGTGTGTGAAAACCAGCCCATGACCACAATATCATATCTCTGTATTCCAGTTCCAAACAACTGATGTTCTGGTACATGTGGACTGAATGCCAGGGGAATGAGAAAAAATAAGATACAAATGGAAGTCAATCCAAATTATGAAATTCCTTAAGGATGTTGACTGTTAAAAGATATTAAAGAATCTTCATATTAATTTTCTTAGTGTTAGAAGATTTTTCATTTCCACCAACCATGCAGATGAGTTTTTTTCCCCAACAGACACATCAGCATTTTTATTTTTTTTTTATTTTAAAGCGAACAAAACAGAATAAAACCAATGAAAATCAAACCAGTGTAAGAGGTACAGACCTAAAAACATTACAAAATCAACAATAGTTACCATAATGACTTTTTTGATGTCTTCAAATAGCTGTAGATAACTTTGGTCATAGTAAAAATCAAATAGAACAAAATAGAATAGAAACAATAAAAACAAAACAATGAAAGCAAAAAAGGACTTGGAAATAAGCCCATAGTAAATCCAAAATTGCCACCATAATATATCTTGCTCTCTTTGAAACAGGTGCTCCCACAATGGGATTTGACATAATCAGATAAAACAAAAGAGAATAAAAACCAACCCAACAAAACAATGAAAATGATATAGGACTTCTAAAGCAATACCATAGGGAATCAACAATGGCTACAACCCTCAGAAAGAGATCCCCTAGATGCCACATGTGTACCATTTTATCTCCTGAACCAATGGGCAGACCACTGGCCCTAGACCTGTAATATTAGTAGAACATCGAAGCACCAACAGGCATCCAACTGCATTTCACCTTGATAGCTGTCCTTACAGCCTGTGTTTCCTCCTGATAAGATAATCATTTATAGCAGGGGTGGGGGGTTGGGAGATGGGAGAGGGGGTATGTTACTTCTTGTTTGCCAGCCCATGGTCAGGAGGGGCTGGGCTCTGGCTGTTCCAGGCAGGCGGGGGTGCACACATGGCGCTGCTTCGCAGTCTGGGTTTGCTCGCTGATGTGTCCTTTGTTTTCGCTACCCTCAGTCTGTAAATGGCACTGACTCAGAGACAGAGGCTGGGGTCTGGTTGTTCCAGTCCGGCAGGAGTTCATCAGCATTTGTTGCTATTTGATTTTCTAAACTATAAGTGAAGAGAAAAATGCAGTGTAGATGGAGGAACGAGGGAGATCTTTTAGAAATGGGAAAGGGAACAAGAGATGGAAGGAGCAAGGAGTGATGAGGGAGTTGGGGATAAAAGAAAAATTAAGACAAGATGTCTGTGTGCATGTGCCAACTCTGCAGGATAAATATAATCATTATGTGCTCCAAACATGTGATCAGCAAAATTAAACATCACCAAAAAGTTTTAAAAATGATATTAAGCAATATCTTGCATATCTCCTTATGCTTATATATGTTTTCCCTCGAGAATTTTGATTAAGCAGTATTCTCTATAGCCATTATCATCACCATCACTTGTTAGTATGCAAACATTTAAATCAGTTACTATTCCCACTTTGCATAATGGAAACAGCTCTAGAGAGCTCCGTATTACCAGGTGCAGCTTCGTTCAGTTCCTCTGGCTTTGTCAGTGTCTCAGCAACTTCCACATATCCATCATTGCTTCTCAGATGCTAACCAGGAGATTTTATGGAAATACATATTTAATATTTGTTTAATTTTTGCCCTTGGCTGAGAATATTGAAATTCTTACACTGTAATACATTGTAATGAGCCTCTACTGCCAATCTAGTAAGATTTAGCTTCACAAGTTTTAAGTAATGTAAGTTATGAACCACCACATCAAAGTTAAAGAGTATCAGATGGTCTGAAACCCATGACACTAATTAACTCACATGTGTTGCATCAGACAACCTCTGCACAAATAGAAGTATATTGTCAGTGCACAGAAAAAAAATACATTATAGTTTTTGCTTCTGGGTAATCATTGCTAATGTCTACAGTAATTTTCTTTATTTTCACCAGGGACACCACCCCTTAAAACCCCCCTTTTCTTATCATAGGAATTCTTTCATTTCTTAGAAAGTCTCCTCCATATTGTAGAAGCTGAAATCTCCTCATTAGGTCATTATTGCAGTTTTCTCAAAATACATAGTCAGGATATAGGGAATATTTTCTACAACTCAGGTAAACCAGCTCTGGTGATAAAGTTAAATGTAGGAGGCAGGATAAGGAAAAATGTGGTTTATAGCAATTTTGTCAGATTACAAATCACATTAGATTTGTGTGATTATGTTGGAAAGATCATCTTTACTCAGTATATTCAAAGTCTCCTCGTACACTATATAGCTCCCTTATAGTGTTTGCTTCATAAGACTAAATGATTTTCTTTCAAGTCCCAAGTCTAATCATATTGATTTCTCATTTCCATCTTCTGCTTAAAGTAAGCCATTGTCGTGAAATAACTTACCTATCAGGAACCAGGCTCTTTAATATGTCTTATAAGTTTTGGCATAGAAAAAAGTCCTAGTAAAAGTACCCAGATTCAATTTAAGCATTCTGCAGTCTTGCTTCACACCACCCCTACACCAGCTTCTATTAGTATCTCAAACCTGTCACACACCTCTGACACCAAAGCATCTACAGAATTGAGTCCACTTTAAGCATCCATGCCCCCCTTTAACAGCTCATTCCCTATTCCTTAAAAATCAAACAACAAACAAAAAACTAAAAAGATATTTAGTTGACAAATAATAAATTTATGTATTTATGGGTACATATGATGCTTTGTTGCAGGTACACATTGCAAACAATTCAATTAAGCTAAATTACTTCCAGTTTAAGGACAGTGCACTACTTAGGAAAAAGCACTAAAAGCAAGAAGAATTTCATTTTCATATAATTAGTATCACCACATTTGTTTATGGGATTATTTGATAGTGTACATTGTCAAAGTAGTCCATGAGATCAGAGATTTCAAGGATTAGATTTGATGTGTCCTGTCTCACTATGTATCAAAGTGTTTAAAATGTATTAGGGTGTTAATCATCATTATCTGACTTGATTTAGTAAGATTCTATTAGTGTGTGGACATGAGAAGGTGATCTTGAGGATTAAGGATTATGGTTAAGGTAAAATAAGGAGAAGTTCTTAATGGAGGCACATATTAGAGAAGAGATAATAAATATAGAAACTTAGAAAATGAGGCTTGTTCCCATTTCACATCTTACATGGTACAACAATCTGTAAACAGTATTTTCAATAAGATAATACAAGCAGTGCTTCATATCAACATTCCAAATGTGTGAGGTATGTTTCTCAAACATAGCTTAAAATTGTTCTTATATAATTTATTTCATTTCTCTTTTCTTCCTTTATTCCTCAATATTTTTAAAACAATTACAACAAGCGCATGCAACTTCTCAAAATGTCACTATTAAGAGAGAAATAATGAACACAGAGAATAAACAACTGGCAAGAAAGGAACCAGACATAAGTGAGACGTCAAAGATAAGACAGTGTTTAAAGACCCGTTGGGAAGTCAGTAAACGGTATCAATCAATCCGCTGTCACCCGAGGTGAAAAATAGAAAAGGAATTGATCAGCAGAGACCAATTTCTCAGGAGAGCAGGAGACCTGATGTTGAAAAGTGTAACCATCTTGTGTATGCTTTGAAACACTTAAGGCAATAGTCCCCAGAAGAGGTTTTCCCCTGCTCAGGTGGGTATCAATCAATCCGCTGTCACCCGAGGTGAAAAATAGAAAAGGAATTGATCAGCAGAGACCAATTTCTCAGGAGAGCAGGAGACCTGATGTTGAAAAGTGTAACCATCTTGTGTATGCTTTGAAACACTTAAGGCAATAGTCCCCAGAAGAGGTTTTCCCCTGCTCAGGTGCAATCCAGCTTGAAGAGTCTGCTGCCTGATGAGGCATCACGAATGGTGTTCTTTGACAGCTGGGTACCTGTTGAATAATTTCTCTGTCAAACATTCAGAATGAAACTGCACAGATGTTAAAGTGCAGGCATATGCAATAAAATATTCTACCAAAGGACAACAACATAAAGCTTTTTACATTCAAAATTTTGAAGAATGGGAAAACAAAATTTGAAGAATGGAATACTCTATTCTGAAATATATAAAATGTTACACTTAAATATCATGCATTTACATATGGTCACAGTTCTTTTAAAATAATTTTCTTTTAAAGATCAGTCTCAATAACATAAATTCCATATAGAAACTTTATTATATTTGTACTTCTACTAAAATTTAACAAAGAGCTGTACAGTGTGTTTAATGTTTTGTCTTACATATGGAAAATATATTGTGTCACACACAATTCCTTTTTTTAAGCAAATTTCTAATTATCATATACCAAAAAAGAAAAAATGTACACAGTAATCTAAGATTTAAGGATTAATCACCATTGCAAAACTAGACTCCTCATTTTGTATTTCACAATCGAAATACCCAATACAGTCATTTTAGTAGGTTTTTCATCACCCTAACAACCTTTAAACAATCAATATACTAAGAAAAAAGTTTTATTTTACAGTTTTGGAGGCTTTGACCCATGTTAGTTTGGCTCATTTGATTTGGGCCTGCACCACTGAATAACTAATACTAGGCATGAAAGACAGAGAAAAATCATTCACTTCATGATGAAAGCCAGAGTAAAGGAACTGGGAAGCACTGTAGTCCTGCTGTCTCTATCAAGGGCACACACACAAGGACCTCAGCCCTCCTATTGGGCTCTCATCACTTTCCAAAGCTGAGGACAAAATAGCAAGGGGCTTTGCATGTCATTGTGTATCCAAGCAACAGGCATAATCCAAGGAACCCTGAAAGAGTTGATTTATAGAGGAAGAAATTCGTAACCTAACCTCTCAAAGAAAACTTGTAGTTAGTTGCAAGATTATCTCAAGTAAAGAAGCTAAAAGAAAGAGCAGAGAAAATATCAAAGGCACATAGAACATCAATGATGTTAAGAAGCACAGCACTCTAGAAGACCTTTAACAGTGAGATATTATTCATTTTAAAAACGGATGGGGGATTTTCTTAAAATCAAACATTAAATGAAGCAGTGTCCTGTTTGATTTGTCAAAAATATGTTTTACAATCTCATGGTAGGTGAAACATTTTCATAGGCACCATCAAAGTATTCTGAACTATGTAATATGGTTAAGACAGTTGAATGGATGTGATGCCTATTATTTAGTACAACTGTGTACCCAAGAGACAAGATGCTAGTGCAAACTTATTAAGGTCTTTTAAGTAGATGGTAGGAAGATGTATGTTTATCTGATATACACATTTATATTTATTTTCATTTAGAATATGTTTGTTTAAAATGTGTTATCAACTATAATATATAAAATGACATAAGTGATTATATAAATATATTTGTATTATTAATATATTCACTTTTTCTTCTTTTAATGAACACAATAATTGTAGAAACATAAGGGATACAAAATGATATTTTGATACAGGTACATATTGCATGATTATCACATCTGGAATTAGTACGTTCATCATGTCAAATAATTATCATTTCTTGAAACAATGAAATTTGGCTTCTAGTTATTTTGTTGTTGCTAATTACAGTCACCCTCCTGGGCAGTAAACTGTACATTTGTAATTGAAGTTTTAGTTGTAAGCCTCTGTGGACATATTAAGGACTGTCAAGGTTCAGTACTCCATGGTGCTCTGGTCTGATGTGTAAAAATAGAGTGCTTAGTGTCTTGATCCAAGAGGCTTTTGGAATTCTATCCATGATATCCCTCTTCCAAGCATCATTAGAGAAGAAAAAAGAACAAATCTTTTATAATTAAGAAACTTCATAGAACTGTCCCACATTGGCAAGAAAATCATCATATGGCACTGGTTTGGAAGGGGGGAAAAAAGCAATAAATTTGGTGCAGGGACCTAGACTTTTAGAGATAATCTTAGAGAGCAGAAGACAAGTTAAGGTCTTTTTGTAAGGTAAATTAGAGATACTTGGATGCTACTGGAAAGAGCAAATTAGAACATATCTGGGAAAAACAGAAAAATCAAAAGTACTTTGTTATAGTTATGTCTAAAATGTTGGGGGTAGTTGAAGATTTGGAAATGCTGAAATACAGTTATTAAATACAGTGATTTAATTATTGAAAAGTGTTGTAGGGCAAGCTAATGAGAAAAGTAAAGTTCATTCAGCAAATGATTCTAATATCTATATTGGAAACAGTGACATTTGCCATTTATCTAATACTTAGAAATAATAATTCAAGATAGATAAGAATATTTTCAAGTAGTTTATATAAAGACAAGAAGATTTCTGAGAAAAATCTAAGTAAAAACAAAAATTAAAAGTTGGTTTGAACTAGTTTTTAATGTATCTACACAAGACACTATATTAAGGTTTTGCAGAAAACAAAGCCAATACACACCATCTCTCTTTCCCTTGCCCTGTTGTTTCCTCTCCCCATCTTTCTGTCTCCACACACAGAGAAATGTAAATATATTCACATATACCGATACCAAAATGCATGCATAAATGATAGAGAGGGAGAGAAAGACAGGGCTCATTACACACGTATTCCAAAGGATTAGCTTACATGATTAAGCTAACTAACAAGTCAAAAATCTCCAGAGGTTCTATCTTTGTGTAAATTCAAAAGCCCTCAGGAAGAATTCGCTCCTACTTCAGGGAGGATTGGTCTTTTCATTTTGATCCCATATTCAACAGATTAGATGAACACCACCCAGAACAGAAGGCAATCTGTTTTACTCAATCTATTGACTTTAGTGTTACTCTCATAGGAAATCAAACTCATAGAAATGTTGACATCATTTATACATTTTATGAAATGAATACATATGCTGCTACAAGCATGCATCTCAAAGTTATGTGGTGGCTGAAAGAAGCCTAAATTTAATTAGAAAATTTGTGGGACTAGTC
This sequence comes from Hydrochoerus hydrochaeris, assembly GCA_004027455.1. NCBI lineage: Eukaryota > Metazoa > Chordata > Mammalia > Rodentia > Hydrochaeridae > Hydrochoerus > Hydrochoerus hydrochaeris. Next base: position 7,456 of record PVLA01000325.1, on the reverse strand, counting down.
CAATCTAGTTTTACAAAAAAAAAAAATTTATAGTGAAAAATATAACACTGGCAAACTCTGTGTAGAGGGAATTTAATGGAAAAAGAAATGAGGGAAACTTGTAGTATCAGATTAATAATTTGTATCTTGATGTAGGTGATCATATAAATACTCACCTATCAAAATTGAAGTATTAATTTTTACTTATTCTATATTAACACATTTAGTGTGTTCAGTGTAATAATTTAATATATGTTTACAGCATGTAATGACCCAAAACAGAAAAGATCATTTCCAGATTTTCAAAAATTTTAAAAAACATTTGAACATCACATATTTATAGGGTACAATGTAATATTTCAGTACAGGCTTACAATATGTACTGAATAAATCAAAGTAATTGATATTCCAGTTTCCTTAATATGCCTCATCTTTGGTGCTGCTAAGCTCCTCTGTTTCATTTATTTTAAAAATACACGATAAGCTGTTAGAAACTATAGCCCCAACATTGTTCTGTAGAACACTAGAAATTATGTGGGCCGGGGATTGAGGTCAGTGGCCCAAAAGTTGCCTGGTAAGTGCAAAGTCCTGAGTTTGATCCCTGATAACAAAAAAAAAAAAAAATTAGTTTTGTTTTTCAGTACAAAAAAAAAAAAAAAACATGCCTAAAACAGAGAGCTACTGAGCACATAAAGCTTAAATGAAACAAAAATGGCAGATGGTTCATATTTGTTGATAAAAAAGAAGTTGGGGATGTTAAAATTCATTATAATTTGTGATTCACCTGAATATGTTTGAAATTCTCCATGAGATGAGTTTAATGTAGGACTTAGTAGAATATTTAGAAGAATGGGACTATAAAATGTCAATGGGTCCCAGCAGGTACCGCTGACACCCAAAAAGCCTGGCTGACATTTCTAGAAAAAAATCTGATTGCCTACATGGAGGTATGGTGAAGGTGACTGCAAAATTCAGCCAAAGTCAAGTTTACATACTGATTATAGAAAAATGATTCATGGAGTATAGGCCAAAGGCGGAAGAAAATTAGCCTCCATGAGGTTAATAGTTGGAGAAGAAAATACTGAGGTATTTTTCTATAAGCTCAAATAACTTCTATAAAGTGAAGTATAAGAGCTAGGATAAAATTCTACTATTCTTAGAAAATGAATTTATAATTTTTTTAATTTCTAATAAAGATATTAATCAGAGGCAAATAATTTGGCTATATACTCAAGATAAATATAAATTTATGTTCCAAGTTAAAATACACATGATTTAAAATTTTATTTTGCTATTTTTCAATTACTGTACTTTTTAAAAATAAACACAAATAGAAAATCATTACATAAATTTTGAAGCAAAATCTACAGGGAAGTTTCCTTCAGATAACGCCTATCAAAAGTTCCTGAGATATATAGCTGTAAAGAGACTTTTATGGATGGAAATGTATTGGCGGATCATAAATCATGCACAAATGCTGCTGTCAGTTCAGAGAAATTTTAACTTATTTTTCTTTTCACAGCTAAGCTTCAATGTATATTAGATGGCATAATTTGGCCCTCGGTACTGTTTGAATTCTTTTTCAGTGTGGTCAGTGATTCAGATTGTCACTAGTAAAGTGCCCTTGGCAAAGATGGTAAATCACATGGTTACGGAAAAAATGAGACACAAAACTCCAATGTGAGTGCCATAGAAGATGAAACAGCAAAAAGTTAACCAGCACTAATTAATCCCAGTGTGTGGAAGAAAGATTACTAGCCATCATGAAGTGGTTGTCTACAGAAATTTTGTGTGTATTATCTCATTTAATCCCTATAAAATATTGCTAAATTGTGTTTATCATCTTTCCTTTGATGCTAAGTAGTACATCATGAACCAGAAAACTTGAGTAATTTTCCAGAGATCAAAGTATTAGAAAGTGATAGCACTATAAATTCAGAATGTTTTATATTCCAAAGTCCATTTGGAAGAGTATTGAATTAGAGGCTTTAAACGCTACTAATAAAACCAAATCCGAGTACTCAGTTTCAAATGTGAAAAGTCATTTTTGGACTCAAAATTTCATTTAACTTATTGCCTTCATTTACTTTTGTTTCTGGATATTATAATTTTATCTCCATGTGTTTATTTAATTTTACCTGAAAAATTTCAATACTCATTTTGTCTTTAAATATTTTCCCCCTAATTTTCCCTGTGAAGATATACATAAGAATTTAATAATGGAAAAATTTCCTTTCACCCAAGTAGATTTAAAGTTTTACCTGAATTTTAAAAATATACATGAGTTGGGGCTATGGATGATTACAGTTGGTTAAGGAAAGAATGTGTAGGAGCTAGCACAAGTTAGAACTACAAACTCCTGCAGCTGCAAGAAGGAAGTGGTGATGATTTCTCTAAACATCTTATAAAAAAAGATACTTGACCCATGGTGTAACAGAGCTCCTCATAAGTTATGCTATAGAAGAAGGCTGTCATCTATTTTTCTTCTATACACTTCACAGGAGTTTTACTAAAAACAGTAAAGCAAAGTAAAAGAAGGAATCTGAGCAGTAATATTGCTGAGTAAAGACACATGCCAGTTCTTGGTATGATAGTGCAATTATTTAAAGAACTCTGAAAGCTCATACCATTGAAACCCTTCCATCTGTGGTGTAGAGAAAATAGGATTCCCTTATTTTAATAGCCAAGCATCTAGAGAGCCACTGGATTAATTTAGTGGACAATGCTGTGTGTCTATCAAAAATGACAGGTCATATTGGTAATCAAATTATGAATGATGCTTTAATATTTGGTACTGGGAAAGTCATCTATAAGTATTAGTGATATCCCTTTGCCAAAAAATTGGAGAACACTTAATTCTTCTCTGAATTTTCAATAATAATGCATTAATGTCAAATGTTCACTAGAAAAAATTTTACAAAACCCAGATGATCCAAAAAATGGAAAAATTAAATCTTACTTTTTAACTCTCTCATCAAAATGTACCCTATTTTTGTCCCTAATGGGATAAAGTTAAAAAATAGATAAGGTGGAATTCAGTAGTGAAATGCATTTTGATTTAGGAAGCAGCTCACTTAACTGAAGTTGTTGTAAGTAATTACTTGCTTAAGCAGGATTTGGGGATTTGCACTAAAACCTATTGTGATACTCACTGAAAAGTATCATGAGATTAAGTTTTTGATGTAACTTTTTCTGCAGATATTTATTAAATTAAACTGAAGAAACAGTAAAATTGTACTAAGGAAGAATCAATGGTAGTTAACATTTTAATAAGTAGATTTAACTTACTGAGAGTTTGGATAAAGAGAGAAAAGTTAAAAGATACATCATATTCAGTTGTAAGTAATGACTGTTAAACACGATAGCATTGCAATTTTACTAAATGTACAAATGATTGGAAAATGTATATTTATTGCATAAATTCTGAGGGTTAACATAGTATTTGACCATGCAAGTCAAAATTACATGGACAAAAAAGCATTGCCTTTGAAAACTATTACAGTTTGATATGCTCTGAAGTAAGTTAGTTTGGGATGGGACATCTGGGGAATTATCCTAAAAATAAATAAACCACACAAAGCAAAGCTAGAGAATGAAGTTTATTTGTGATACATTTAGATTTATCAAATTAGGCTTAATTCCTTATTTCCAATACTTGCAATTCATAATTCATTGTGTAAAACAAGAATACCAAATTAGCACTTCCATTATTAATTTGGTACTCCTACACTGAATGAGTAGTAATGTAAGCACTGCTTTCTGTTTAACCAACGTACTGAGGATGCTTTCTTCTTAGGTCAGTGGCACATTCCATACCTTTAAATGGTAGAATCCTATTCTACATCAAAGGAGTCAGAAGAGCAACTATTATATTTTTGGTAAACTGCTGGAGCAGTAGAATATTAAGAACATAGATCATGTGTAATGGCACGAACACGTAATCCCAGGCACTTGGAAAACTGACAGAGGATAATCACTTGTATGAGGCCAGTGTAGATCCTCTAGAGAACTACAAAGGAAAAAAACCTGGGGAGTGTTTGTGTACACAGCACTCTGGGAGGCAGAGACAGAAAGATCACACCTTTGAGTCTAGCCTGCTTAATTTAGTGACTTAAAAAGAACCTGTCTCAAAAAATAAAAAGAGTTGAACATATAGCTTAGTGCCTTGGAATCCATCTCCAGCGCTAATAAAACACAAAACAAACTATGGTCTTAAAGTTACAAATTTAGAAAGGAAATATTCTGATTATTTATGTAAAAATAAGTGATATTTTATTCTGCAGCCCCAAAAATGTTTTATATCTCCCCTTTTAACCTACTTTTCTTCATTTATAACACTAGTTGATATGATTAATAAGAGATCATTAGTGTTCCAAAATTTATAGTAAATGAAGATATATAATTAGACACCTCTGAGACAATAAATACATACATAATATCTTATACAGTTTAGTGTGTTACATTAAGACAGTAATGATTATAACTTTTCACTAAAAACAAAATTAAAATAGGAAAAGGAATTTATTTAATGACATTTTCTGTGTTGCTTATAAAGACTTAGATGATTATTCTTTAAAATATAAAATCCTTGTGGCTCAGAATAATTATTATATATATTGTGGTAGAACTATTATAGTGAGTAATAGATGTCACATACTAAGGAACAGATATGATTAATAAGCATATAAACACAGCCGAGCATGGTGGCACATGCTGTAGAGCCAGCACTCAGGAGGTTGAGCCAATAGAATTGCCATGAGTTTGAGGACGGCCTGGGCTACATAGTGAGATAAGGGCAAACCTGAACTGCGTAGTGAGTCCTTGTCTCAAAGAAGTAAAAAGCAAAACAAAATAAACAACCAAAAACACAACTGTAGCTTTAGACTTAAAAAAAGAACATAGGCCTAATTACAGTTTCTGATTTAAAGTCCATTAGTTTAATATTAGCACAGCTACCACTATTCATTTTTTATTTCAATTTAAAATATCATAGATTATCATTTATCACCCCTTTACCAGTAGTCCAAGTGTGTCCTTAAAAATGAGAAGACTCTCTTTTAGAAGAATATACATGGGCCCATTTTTAAAATTCATTTATTTGCTCAATAGTGTTTTTAGTGAAATACTTACATTTATGGATGTTATGGCTAGGTAGGTGTGCTACTAGCATTTCATCAAATTTTTTTTTTCATTTTGTGTTTTTGGATCCTTTACTTTTGTCTTTCTTCTTCAATAATGGCCTTGCCATGCTCTGTAGTGGTAATATTTATGTAATTTCTAGTTTTGATTAGTGTGACCACTATGCATGTTTGCTGTGTAGTTACGATGAAGTTTATATAGACTATCTTTTAATGATCTTTTTTCTTATCATGATCTATAAAGTGGAAATCAATGGCAAAAGAAACCACAAAAACTGCAGACACATGGAAATTAAATAACACCCTCCTGAATAAAAATAAATGACATTATATTAAAGAAGAAATCAGGCAGTTTCTGTAATTAAGTGATAATGCAGATACAATATACTGGAATTTATGGAATGCAATAGAAAACAGTCTTATAGTGGAAAATTGTAGAAGAGGACTCACGTAATGAAAAAAAAAATGATCTCAAATATACCTAATGCTGATCCTCAAAATTTTAGAAAAAAAGAAGAAGCCAAGTCCAAAGTTCATACAGATAGAAAATTACAAAGATCAGAGCAGAAATTAATGGAATTGAGACTGAGAAAATAGTAGTACAAAGAATCAATAAATCGAAGAGTTAGTTTTATGACAGATTAAATAAAATTGATAAACCTTTAGCCAACTTTATCAAAACAGGAGAGAAAAGAATCAAAACCATGCAGTTGGGGATGAAAAGAGTGAAATCTTGCAGATTTACAGAAGATTATCAATTTGTACTATGAGAAACCTCATTCTCTAATAAGACAGAAAATGTGTATGAAAAGGACATATTCCTAGGTATATATGAATTACTCAAACTGAATTAAGAAGAAATAAAAATTATAAATAACTATCTTCCAGCTGGAGGCCTAAAACCTACAACAGTGACTCATACAAGTCTGTTTTAGAGATCTGTGCTGGGAAGACCCTCAGGTCAGTGGTGGAAGCTAGAAAGTCTGTGCCAGTGAGGTGAAGGTTCCGTGCCAGTAGATTGACAGTTCTACATTGGAGCCAAGAAGTGACACTCAAAATAAGGACCAGGGCTCTCCTGAAAAGTACCACATCCATCCTTAATGACAGTGAGGTCCCAAACTCCTCCAACAATGAGAGCAATCGAGTACATGTCAGGAAGCCAATGTGATTACTTCTTCAGAAAACACTTTTAATCCATCTCTAAGAGTTGCCAAAGCGCTAACAGTTCTAACATTGCTGAAAAGTTCAAGGTTAAAGTCATCTCTGAGATGTAAATCAAGGTCTTTTCCATGATCCCCTGAAAAAGCAAACAGAGGATTAAACATTTCCAAATACAAAAGCACAGGATGAATATTCCCATTGCAAAAGTGAGAAATGTGATGGAAAGGCATGTGACCACAGCAAGATTAATGTCCAGTTGGGCAAAATTAAATCCTATAGTTCCATATCCAGCATTCTGGGAAAACTGTTGAGATATGAGCTCCAAAGGCTTAAGTGACACTGTCACCACAGCACAGTGTGTGGCTGTTGCCCTTGTGGCATATCTCTCGGGCTTACTTGGTTCAGTGTTTCTGGTTTTCCTTAGATATTCCACATTGCTGGCATTTCCAATTTTCTGAGTTCTTCTCTCAGGGGAACACTACCTGGCCCCCTGACTTCTTGTGAAATCTGGGTGGAAGTTTCCATAACCCTCCACATAAATGATACTAAGGTTTGCCATCAGCCCCAGCAGTAGCCAAGCCTTTTAGCATTTTGCTGGTGCTTGCAGAGGCCTCCGAATGCCTTGCTGATTGAGCACCAAGAACTGAATCTAGAGGAATCAGATCTCTAGGCAGCCCTTCTTTACCCTGGCTCAATAGTCTTTTGTCTTTGAACTTTTGAACCTGCAAATTGTGGGGCTTTGCTGGTTCATCATGTTCACTCAAGGCATTTTTCCTATTGTTCTCCTACAATAGGAATAATTTGTTTCTTTTTTATACTGACATTTTTAGGAACCAACTCAAACTCTGCTCCATCTTTGCAAGTCCAAACTTAACTGAAACTTCCTTTCTGGACAACTCTAAACTTTTAAAATCATTCAGCTGTGACTTTTGGTCTTAATTCTCTAAGTGAAGCTGGTTAAAAACCCTCAACAGTAGTCATGCCATAACTATAGTCAGCTGCTCCAAGGCACAGCTGTTGGGCAGTTGGGCATGGCAGAGGAGAAATAGCTCATGGAATGAGGGGAGAGAGAGAGAGAGACAACAGAGAGAGACAGACACAGAGACAGAGAGAGACAGAGAGAGAGACAGAGAAAGAGACACAGAGAGAGAGAGAGAGAGAGAGAGAGAGAGAGAGAG
>PVLA01000324.1:569506-618001 GCA_004027455.1 Hydrochoerus hydrochaeris | reverse complement strand
TCTATAACTTAAGAATAAGAAATGTAAGTGAAGAAGCAGGAATAAAAGCAAAGGAATTACAAAGGCTATTCAGGGAAATAATTACGGAAAACTTCCCAAGCATAGAAAAAGAAAATGATATTCAGATAATGAGGCATACAAAACTCCAGCCTCCTACAACCAAAACAGAGCTACACCCAGACATATAATAATCAAGATACCAGAAATTCAATGTAAGAACAGAATATTAAAAGCCATCAGAGAAAAGAAACATATTACCTATAAAGGAAAGCTCATGAAAATCAGGCAGACTTCTCCTCACAGATCACCAAATCAAGAAGACCTTGGAGTGAAGTATTCCAAGCCCTGAAAGAAAATAACCTCCAGCCCAGATTGATGTACCCTGTAAAACAGTCACTAGAAATTAATGGAGAAACAAGATGCTTCCATGACAAAGAGGGACTGGGGGAATTTGTGACCACCAATCCAACCCTATAGAGAATACTGAAGGACATTCTAGAGAAAGAGAAAAAAAATACCAAGATTTCAGGAAAAGTGACAGAGAGGCCTCAATGAACAAGGCAGACAGTAGAATGAAGGAGAAAAATAGACAACCAATGGCAGAAAAATAGCATAGCAGAAATGAGGCAGAGAAGGTTGCCTATAATCTCTAACATAGATGGCCTTGATATGCTAAAAAAAAAAAGAAAGAAATACAGGTAGAGTAGATCAGAAGGTAAGGTCCATTGAGATGCTCTGTATAGGAAATATAATCAACCTGAAAGAGGGTTTATGGACCAAAAATCAAATATGAGAAAACAGTGCTCTATGTGATAGGGAACCAGAGAGAAATAGGGGCAACTCAACTACCACCTGCAGATAGGTTGAAAAGACAGGATACTTATGTGCAGTAGAGAAATACTCAGCTATAATGAAGGAAAACCTTGAGGCTTTTGTGGGTAAAGGAATACAACTTGAGATCAAGTCCAGGAGTGAGAAGGTTCAGAACCACTTAGGTAAATAGCAGGTTGCCCCCTCAATCTTAAAACTGAGGGAGTTGGTGGGACCCAAAATGTGCAGCACCCAGTGGGAGTGAAAGGGGAGGAATAGTCTAAAAAAATAAGGCAGAGGATATTGTTAATAGTGTACCAGGATTTAAAACCCACATTACTCACACCACTCTGCTTAGATGGATTATATTCTGTTCCAGTTTGTCTACTTGTACTAGATCTGAGGGCACAAACAGTTATCCTGAAAATAGCAGGATAGAGTACAGTAATCATCCTTAATTTCCTATTAACTTAATCTGAAGCTCTGTATAACTTACACTATTTTACCATGACTGATATTAATTGAATCTGGTTTAGATTGCTGCTTTGTATTGACAGATTTTACTCAAAGCTGTTTTGATTGATAGTATCAAGTCTGAAAGTATAGGCACACTGTTTTACCATGACTGATCTTAGTTGAATCTAGTTTGTTAGATTGTTGTTTTGTACTGACAGATTTTATTCAAGGCTGTTATGATTGATAGTATCAAGTCTGAGAGTATAGGCAACTACACTAAAGATGACAAGATTCACTAGGATACCCACTCTGGTTTGATTATTACCTGCCTTTGAAGTTTTACATTGTCCACAATATTTTGTTTTTATTAATATTGTTATGTACTGCTATATTCTATTATACTGCTATATTCAATTATGCCTGATGATATGGACAATTCTGTTGAAGATAATAAGAGACAACACAGTAACCATTGTAAATCACCTTGCACTGTGGTTGTATATTTTTTGGTTTCATGTTTTTATAGGAATTTGTTTTGTTTTGTTTTGTCTTGCTATGTTTTACTTTTCCCTCTAATACAGAAGGATAGAAATACATGTAGAGACCCATGCTTGGGTAGAACCTATAAACAGCTTATGAGAACCGATTATATAATGAACGATGAAAAGAATTACTACTTCAAAGAAAAAGAGACACTACAGTACCCAGTGCTGATTCCGTAGTGTTGTGATGTGAAATCCAGCAATACTATTATTCTTTGTTCAGAGTGATTTTAATCTGTTTTATATTGTTTAATTTCAACATACATGAAGGTATGGACAGCTATTTTGAAGAGAATGAGAGACACTATGACAGCCATTGTTGACTTCCCTATTGTCTGGTCTTGAAGACCTAAAATGCCTTCCTTTTCCTCTTCAGATCAGTTCATGTGACTTCTCTGTATGTGAAGATATGGACATCTAGAAGGAAGAAAGCAAGAGACAATACAATAGATAGTGAAGATCTCTGATGGTTTTGCTTTGAAATGTATGTCTCTTATACTGCTTTTCTGTGTTCTGTTTTGTTCTGCTTTGTTGTGTTTAATTTTACCCTCTTTAAATAAATTTAAAAAAAGAAATTAGGACAGAAATATTATCTCAGGTAAAAGAAGAAATGAAAAAGATAATAAAAGGATTACTAAGCATCTCTAAAGAAGACATAGATGGAAGAATAGAGGAGCATAGGAAAATGAGGCAAAACTTGAATGAACAATATAAAAAGACAGTATACATGAAACAGATTCAAAGAGATATCCAGGAAATTTAAAATTCCATTGAAAGCTGGAAAAACTGCTTCAAAGAAACTAAAGATAGACTTTCAAACCTTGAAGACAGGTTTGTTGTTTGTGATCAAAAAAGGAAAGATGTCTTAAACATAACAAGGAACCAGGAAGTAACAATTCAACAGCTGCAAGACAACCAAAAGAAACATAACCTAAGAATAATAAATGTGAGTGAAAATGCAACGGTCAACATAAATGACATTAAAAATCTATTTAAAGAAGTAATTTCAGAAAACTTCTCAAGTGTAGGAAAAGGAAATGACATTCAGATAAGTGAGGCATTTAGAACTCCAGCTAGCTATAACCAAAATAAATCTACACCATATAATAATCACGATCCCAAAAATTCAACACAAGAATAGAATATTAAAAGCTGTTAGAGAAAAGAAACAGATCACCTATAAAGGAAAACTCATCAGAATCCCGACAGACTTCTCAACACAAACCATCAAATCAAGAAGAGCTTGGAGCAAAGTATTTCAAGTCCTGAAAGAAAACAGCTTCCAATCCAGACTGATGTACCCAGAAAAACTATCTTTCAAAATTAATGGAGAAACAAGACACTTCCATGACAAAGAACAACTGAAGGAATTCATGACCACCAAACCAACTCTACAAAGAATACTGAAGGACATTCTAGAGAGAGATAAAGAAGACCTTGTATCCAGGAACAGCAGCAGAGGGGGCTCACTGTGTGGGGCAGACAATAGAATTGAGGGGGAAAGTAGGCAATCATTGGCAAGAAAATAGAACGGCAGAGATGACAAAGAGCATATTGGCCATAATCACTCATATAGATGGCCTCAGTTTACCAATAAAAAGAAACACAGGCAGAATGGATCAGAAGAGCAGGTCCATCAATATGCTTTATACAAGAAACACATTTAACCTGAAAGGGGGTTCATAGACTGAAAGTCAAAGGAGAGAGAACAAGGCTCTATGTGACAGGGAAAGCAGAAAGAAGTGGAGGTAGCTTGCCTATCAGCTGCAGACTAGTTAAAAAAAAAAAGTCAGGCACTTTTATACAATGGATAGCTACTCAGCTATAAAGAAGGAAAACCTTGAGGCTCTTGTAGGTAAATGGATACAACTTGAGATCATGTTCATGGATGAAATGGTTCAGAGTCTCATGGGTGAACATCATGTTGTCTCTCTAGTGTAAAAACTAAAGGAGTTAGTGGGATCCAAAATGCAAAATACATCTTGTGAAAGTGAAAGGGGATGAAGTGTCTAAAAAGGGAATGCAGTAGCGATTGTTAATCTATTTTCATAATTTGAAACCCATATTGTTTTCATTGTTCTGTTTAGTTTGGCTTTATTCTGTTTGGATTTGTCTAATTTTATTATATTTGATGGCATGGACAGCTATTTCAAAAATAACAAAATATATTATGGTAGCCATTTTTTATTCCCTATTAGCTTTTTTTGAAGCCCTGTATTGCTTTCATTGTTTTGTTTTGACTGATTTTATTCTATTTTGTTTTGTTTGATTGTATCATGTCTGATGATATAGGCAACTACTTTGAAGACAGCAAGATACATTATGGTACCCACTGTGGTTTTGAAGTTGTGGTACTATTATTGCTTTGAAGTTCTGTGCTGTTTCCATTGTTTTGTTTTTATTGGTTTTATTCTGTACTATTTTGTTTAATTTTATTATGCCTGATGGTAAGGGCAATTCTTTGGAAGATAACAAGAGACATTAAGGCAGCTAATATTGATTTCCTTGTATTTTATTTTAAAGTCATATACCATGTTCATCATTTTGTTTTCATTGACTCTATTGTTTTATTTCATGTGGTTTTATTCTCTTCAAAAAAATAGTAAAGCATTTTCCTGTATGTGTGGATGGGCCATGGGAGCATGGTGTTGAGTCACCTGCCCATTCCTCTCTGGCACTGGTCTGTTCTGCTTTCTGCCTGCCATGGACTAAGCAGGTGCTCTCCACCACGCCCTTCTACCATGAGGTTTCTGCCTTGGTGCCTGCTGGCCATGTGCTGAGTTTGCTAAAACCATGAGCTGAATTAAACCTTTCTTTTGTTACATTGTGGATGTTGGGTATTATATCTCAGCAACAGGAAAACTGATTAATATACTGGGCATAGATACCTTAACAAAATTTTAGGCCAAAGAGAATCTTCTCAGTGAATCCCAAATCTAGTTGATAATCTGAAGGTTGAAAAATGTATAGACCTGTGGTCCCAGTACATGTGGTGTAATTCCACTGATGTGCTATAGGGTTGTAGGCCCTCTGCTCAGATAAGTATGATGCAGCCTTTACGTGGTATGTCAACTAACAGTTGAGATATGAATCCAAGATTTGTCAAAAATGAAAGTACTTAAGGTGGTCTAAAATGTCAGTTATATTTATTTCCACCATACTATTTTTCAACTCTCACCTTTCCATATATCATAAAAATTCAAACTTATTATTTAGCCTAAAATGTGAAGCCTTAAGTGGGTCCTGTTATTTCAAACCAGGACTCAGTTTTAGCTCTTGAGTTTAAGCATGTGTGGTCTAAGTCAAAAATAAGCTTTGAGCACATCCAAATAACCGTTATAACTTGGCTTAGTTCACATATAGAAACTGCCAATGAAAGAAAAATGGGGGATAACAGGAAATGAGAACACATCTGTTTGGAGGCCCCGCTACCTGATATGTTATCTTTGGCAACATTTGTATACTTTGTCCCTGTTGTCAGGGAAACTGGAACACTGACCTCATTCAACTGGGATCAGCACCAGCAAGGCTGCTGTACGCATCTGTCTGTCCAAGCAGTTCCAGAGGTTGATGTGTGCCTCAATCTGGCAGCCCTGATCTACATAGCTCGTTACTTATAATGAGAATTATGCATGTTTATTATTGCACTGATTTATTTTTGAAAATGTTCATAGCTGAGAGCTCTCTAGAACATGCATACAGAAAATCAATTCAACATGTAAACTCAAATCAGTGGATTTCAGACAGAAAAAATGGGTTCTGGACTGTTACCATCCCAATGTTATGCTGCAGATGCTGAAAGTCAGAATAATTAAAGGGGAAAATGCTAGAAAGCAGAAAATCAGAGGCAAGGAAGAGGCCCTGGGAGGCTTTCTCTTCCATTTCTCTGCAGGGAGATGGGTGCTTCACAAGTAACTTGCCATTGATAACCTCTTCTTCATAAGGAGAATGATAGAAGGAAAAATTGGAGGCTGTGGGTCCAGTATGTAAGGGATTAGAGCATTGGACTTGAACCAGAACAAGGGTTATTATTAAAATGGATCATCTTCTAAAATGCATGGGATTGTGCAATTTTCCAAAGTGTCAGATGTGAATAAGAAATTATGTTTCTTGTTGGTACACAAATACTCAAGAGCTTTGTTATCTTCCAAACTTCAAGTATTTAAAGTACCTGAATACCCATCAAGAAATATATACTGGTTCAAATGGTCTTGACATCCTGTCTGTTGTAAAATAATTGAAATCTCAAGTTGGAGCAGTGGGAGGGAAACTTTGTTTGCATTTTACACATCTAGTGATCAGTTACTTTAGATGATTTGTAATACAGTAGTTCTCATTCTTAGCAAGTTCCTTCTCTTTCCCTGATTTCCCTTGGCCAGAATTGTTTACACCACATCTGGGAAATTTTTGCTACTAATGTTTATAGGATCCTGACTTTGTGTCAGCCTTTGTGTTTGGTGACTCATGTATACATGTATTAAATCTATTAAATACCTGAAAGTTAGAGGCAGTAATCCCATTTTAGAGTAAGAAACTGTTACTTGGTAAACTATATAAATTAATCAATATAAGGAAACTAGCCAATGTCAGAACTGGAATTTAAGTGCATTTTAAAAAATTCTAAATGTTCTCATTACCATTGTTACATTTCTCTACTCTTTGTAAGTAAGCACTTGGACTATATGAACATGGGTTTTTTTAGAGCAAATGAATTTTATGTGTGTCAGATACTATTTGAATTGAACTTGAGAATATTATTTGATTAAACACTGGAATACACAGTCCTCAGAATTATTTTATTGTACCAAATTTAAGTCTTAAAATCAATTCAAATAAAGAATTTCAGGGATAGGACTTCAGAAAGTCTGCACTTGACAAAACATGCACATTTCTCTATAGGCTGTGAGGAAAAACAGTCTCTTATCTTTACACACCAACACTCAGGCTAATATGATCCTGGAAATCCAGAGCAAAATGTGGAGCAAAATGATATTAATCCCAGTTGCAAGGTAATTTTAATAAAATGAAGTAAGTTTGTAGTAGTCATAAAACTTGCTATTGAATTATTTGTCTTCTTCTTAAAAACTATGTGGCTTTAGCAAATCTCAGTCTCTGTACTCTGCTCTTCAGGAATCTCTAAAGCAGGCATTAGGACACTCGCCAGGCCAAATCTCTTATCCATTTTTAATTCTAGATTATAAACTTTTTGGATTGGGCATTGTGCTTCTCTGTGTCTAGAAGAGTTCTTGCACAGTGAAGTGATTATTTAGCATTGAACTGATGAAATTAAAATATGTTAATGAGTGTAAAATATGTTAGTGACTATTTTGGGGAATTCAAAAGAAAATTGAAATAGTTTTTTAAATAAACTATTGTTCTTTTAGGACAATAATAGGTTTAAAAAAATTTGTGGTAGTATAAAGAATTCCTGTCTGTCATCTAGTTCCACTGTTTTGCTAGTATTAATGTTTTACATAACTATGGAACATTTTCTACAATCAGTGAATCAGTATCAAGTATTTGTACACTTTAGTTGGACTTCTTCATGGCAGCTTTATCTATTCTACCCACTTGTTTAGTCAATCATTTATACCATTATAGTTATGGGTGTTTCTTTTGTATTTTAATTAAAATCCAATACTATTTTATTGCTCAGATGAAGTTATTAAATTTACTATGAATTTTTTTTTGGTACCGGGACTCAAACTCAGGACCTTGCACTTGCTAGGCAGGCACTTATGCCACTGAGCTATATAGCCCAACCCTACTATGAATATTATTAACAAGCAGAATCCACGGTGGTTGGTTACTATACTAAATTCCACTGGGTAGTTAGAAAGATGATTGTGAGGTTCAGAATTTGTGTCTCTTTTTTCCCCCATATATACTTAAAACCTACTTTTGACACGTTATATTCCCAAAATACTTTGAATTAGTATCTGAGATACATCGTTGATTTATGTGTATGATTATAAAGATCATCAGTGAACATATTGGTCATTGCAGAACTTATATACCAAATCACAAATCTTTGGTAGTCATGGAAACAATTTTCAATTTTATCTTTTAGCTCTTAAATGTACTCTTTCATCTACATTTTACTCTCTTGAAATATTCATGGATGTTGGAGAAAATATTATGCTTTAGTGAACTCCCACTACAGAAACCACAGAGAAACATCACATATAATGGAGCTGATATATTCTGTAAAATTCTTTGTTCATATAAAATCACCAGTTCAGTTCTCCCCAGACAAGGCCGAAGCAGCGTGCATTCACATGACTGAAAAAGCAAGTTATTTGTGAGAAAAAACAAGATCTTGCTTTTTATTTGCTTGCAAAACTCCCTTTATCTCTGTTTGAAGCATTCAGCTTGTATTTGGAATACATGCCCTTGACTATGCACCCTGCCAACCTCAGTTAGAGATAGAGTCTCATAGTTCCAACTGGTACCAGAGAGAGCAACATAAGACTTTGGGGGTGCTTCACAATAGATGTTTGTTTACGCTCATGGACAAACCCAAGCCTTGACTTCAATTTACACTGTCTGGCAATTTCTACTGCTGGGATCTGAGCCAAAGCCAAGTTCTCTTCCTCTGTCTTTATCCATCTCCTTTTTCAGTTAATATTTTGAAGTACCGTTCTTATGAGTCCCTAAATATATCATTTAGAGTTTGACTTTTAACAACTGTGTTCCTCCTAATATCTGTTAGATAGTATTTCTTTTTTAAAAATACTGATTTTTTTATTTTAAAGAGAAAAAAAGCACAGAAATATTAGAAAGCAATCACACAAACAAAAACCCAAAAAAATGACAGAAGCCAAATGAGGACAACAGCAGAAACAAAATAGTGATACAAAATTTCAAAATAAAAGATGATAGGAATTTGACAATGGTTGTTACATTATACAATGTTACTTTCAAAACAGTAGTTCAGATATAGGCATGCAAAACTGGTCAGACAATATGATTTCCCTTTGAGCAGTTTCTTTCCCTTTCACTATATTTATGGTAACTTTTGGATCTTATTTACTTTCAGTTTCTTACACTGGCAATACAATTAGGTGTTTACACATGCGAGTCTGATTTATTTCACTTGTGAGTATGGCCTCCAGTTGCATACATTTAACTATAAAAGCCTCAAGTTTATCCTTCTTTATACCTGAGAAGTACTCCATTGTATAAAAATACATCTTTTTATCAATTCTGTGGTTGATGGGCATTTGGGTTTTTCCAAGTTTTAGCTATTACAAATTGTGCTATTATAAACATTGCAAATATATTGCTGTGGTATGTTTTCAATTCTCCTGGAAAAATACCATGAAGGTGAATAACTGGACCAATGGGACCACCAATCCTGGTTTTTTGAGGAATATCCACACTTATTTCCACAGTGATTTTACCAGTCTAGACTCCCACAACAATGGAGAAGTGTTCCTTTTTCCCCACAGCCCCTCCAGCATTTGTTATTGGTTGATTTCTTGATGGCAGCCATTCTTTCTGGAGTGAGATGATATCTCAGTATTGTTTTAATTTGTATTTATCAAATTACCAGTCTTATTGAACATTTTTTCATATATTTATTTACCATTTGTATTTCTTCATCTGAGAATTTTGTATTCATGACAAATGCCCATTTTTTGATTGGGTGTTTGAATTTGGGGGGCTTAATTTTTTTCAGTTCTTTATACATTCTAGTTAGAAGTCCTTTGTCAGAGTTACAAGTTGGCAATAATCTAAATATTAAAACAGAAACACTAAATCTATTGGAAGACAAAATAGGCAGAAATTGTGAGGACTTGGGTAGGCAGAGAGTTCATGAACAAAATGGAAACTGCACGGGAAATACTTCAAAGAACCAATAAATGGGGTCTCACCTTATTAAAAGGCTCTGCACATCCAAAGAAATCACCAATAGAGTGAAAAGAAAACCTATGGATTGGGAAAAGATTATTTCACTCCATACTTTATGACTGGCTGATTTATCTAAAATAATCTACCACGGATTTTCAAGTTGTCCCTTGCATTCACCATTCTTACTCTGATTTTTGAGATCATAGTCTAAATATATGGAAACAAGTTGCATTAAGTATAATCTAATGTAACTGCATGAATATTTAAGTGTGTAGTGTTGATAACCATACTTCTAAGTTCTTATTGGATTGTTGAACAGGTCTATTGCAGTCTCACTGCTGGGATGTCTACTTTGTATGCTCTAATTTTGTAACTTGAACAACTATTTCTAAAAGGACAATATGTAATTTATCAACCAGTGATCGCTTACTGTTTATCCTTTTTTTTGAAATTCTGTAATATTTCTACCTTTTTCTGTTTTTTTCTCTTTAAATAAAAAAACAAATAATTACAGAGTGTAAAAAAAAAGTATAATCTAAGAAGAATTCATTTGGACCCAAAGGAATATCAAAATATTTGCGATCCACTTTAGGAGAATTATGCAAAAGAGCTACAGGAGAGTTGCTGGGTCCAGGTGAATTCTTTGAGTGTTATTATAATCAGGAAGAAATCATTAATATAGTAACATTGGTTCAACTTTTTTTTGATAGGTATATTTTGAGTCCATTTATCTCTTGCTGAAAAGGATTTTCTTAATGCAGATCACCAGTGTTCTGAAAGGAAATCTTAATGACAAGGACAATGGTGGGATTTAATTCACAGGTGCATGTGTATGTGATTCAGGCTTTCAAATAATGCGACAGTACTTTATCCTTTAATATGACTGGATACAAATTCTTTTGAGTTATTTAAAACCAAGCGGTTAATGTCTCTATCTTTTTCAAAATTTTCTTTTAACATTTTCTGTCTTTTATTAGGCATCTAAAAATAGGTCTCCAAAGGACAGAGCCTGGAGTAAACTCTTTTGTTCTCCTTCTCACAATATTATTCATAATGTTTGGTACATAAACTTGCCTACTATG
Source organism: Hydrochoerus hydrochaeris (assembly GCA_004027455.1). Taxonomy (NCBI): domain Eukaryota; kingdom Metazoa; phylum Chordata; class Mammalia; order Rodentia; family Hydrochaeridae; genus Hydrochoerus; species Hydrochoerus hydrochaeris. Next base: position 607,257 of record PVLA01000324.1, on the reverse strand, counting down.
GATACATGCATTTAAAATCATTTTTTAAATCTGAAAAAAATTTAAAACCATGAAAGCTGTGGAGAAATGGAATTTGAAGAAGATATTCTCATCTATCTTATCATGTAATTGATAGATGGAAGGGTAAATTTGAAAGTAGGTGGCTAGATCTATGTTTTCCCCATATTTTCAAGTCTTTTCCATCAGCCAAGGTAATACTTAGGATGCATCCTCTTATTAATGAGCTTACTCTAAACTGTCCTCATTAATCATAGAAACAAATTTAGCACAATTGCCCCTGGGGTAAAAAACAAGAATTGTTTGGGCTTGAAATTTAATTTTTCTCAGTGATTGTATGAACTGAGAAAATCTCTCAATCTCTCTTAACTTTGATTTTATTCAATATAAATGAGTATATTAATACATACTCATTAGAGTTATTCTTAAATTCAGTGAAATAATATCTAATTTAGAGACAGAGTAAACACTTGAATTACTTGCTATTTTCATCACTTCTCAAGAGGCCTCTTCAATGTAAATAATATAATGAAAGTTTCAAAGACATCTCTAAGTACACTATTCATCAAACATAGCAAGAACATTCTAGATATCATTAAAATAAGGCTATAATGTCTTTTGTGCACATGTGGCTGAAACAAAAGATTTAATCCAGACTCAAAAACTAGTCATATAAATTCATTCATGCAAAAAATGTACATTAGATCCTGCACTGTGCTAGAGAGATACAATGGTGAATTTCACATATAATTTTTCTTGGGCAAATGTACCCTTAAGCACAGAAATTTATTGTGTCACAAACTATGATAAGCAATTACAAAATTAGACCTATGATTGCCTGGCTTTAACATTATTTTCACATTGGTAATAAAAGAAGAATGCAAAGGAGCTACAAAATGTAACTGAGACACACAGTGAATGTTTAAACTAAAAAATTTATCACAATAAAAGACACATTGCCATTAATCCTCTTGAAATTCTCCCTCTTATTTTAAAACACTTATCCCATCACTCTTGTCAGTTTCTAAAAAGTTCTGGAGTCCTTTATGTGAATGTGTCTTTAGTTACACAATCAGAGGTGCCTCAAAGCCTGAATTGATTCAAAATACTTAACTTTTATGGTCATTTGGACTTCAGAGATTAGTCAGAAGTTTCATGGTCCTAGACTTGAATAAAGTAAATGAGAACCAAGTGTAATGTTTTTATAAGCCTGCCTTTATGTTAGATGACACTTGAGAGCACTATAATGTATACGTGTATGAATATATATGAATATATATCTACAATGTTTTCGCTACCTAATATATATTCACTATGTATTAGCTACAATATATACATATATTTTAATCACACTGTGTAAAGATACTAAAGAAAGAAGACTTCCACAACTGTTTCAGAAAGTAGCCAGAATGAAAGGATAAGTGTGCTTGAAGTGAGGAGGAATATTTTGGACGAGATTAATGGGAATGCTCCTTTTACTGTAAAACACTCTAAAATTTAAACATTCACTACGTATTTTGTTATAGCTTGTATTAAATTTGGGACACAGGTATAATATAATAAGAAGGGTTGGGGACAATGATAAACTGGAAACCTCCAACCTAAAAATAGTCAAGTTCAAGTTGGAGACAAACTGTGCTTCCCAAATAAAAGGTGGCTGCAGGCTGATTTGACCTGGTGAATCCTAACTGATGGTTTCTGTTATATGGTTAGTTAAAGATTCTGTTTATGCAGAATATGAATTTGCAAATTCTTACATTCCCCAACATTCTAGAGCTTTCTGTTTTTCACAGTTGTTCTTAACAACACTGATCCATGGTAGGTATATTTGAAAACAGAGTTTTGTGAGTCCGTGCTGTTCAAGATCTAATTTGAAACAGAGAAGAAAGAAGAAAAAGCAAGTTCTATCTCTAATTGAAGTTAATAGATAGAAGGATCATGTTCTTTTGTTAAAACTCATCAAAAACACAGTAGGACACCTGCTCTCAGCTGCAACAGTGGGGTTTCTTGGAAATGATATAAAAAAAAGCACAAATGTTAAAGTCTTTTTTGGCCTGAATAACAATAACATAGTATAGCCACAAACCTTTACTAAGAACTCACATGTGTGTGGGCTGTGCAGGAGACTGGGAAGCGTACCAAACCCTGACATGGATGAAACATCCCTTTAAAATAGTTTCATTAGTAGAAAAAATAAGTAGAGTTAGGTATTTCCTTTAAGAGAACAGATTTTGTACTAGATGACATTGGCATAGTGTTGGTAAAGGCAAACATATGCATCAATATCAGTGCACTTCAAGGGGTAAATGTGTTTAATGAGCTGATCAGAAGTAACATTTTTGTTTCAATAAAATTTCCTGTAAGAGGCAGGAGTGGAAATATTAGCACAATTTATCACATCATGTTAATAAAATTCTAAAGCAATTCAACTTTCACGATACTGTTGTGCTCTTATGAGTAAAAATCTAGGACGCTTGTGGTTTATACTGTGTTCTCAGACAGATTCACACTGTCATCCACAACCCCATGAGAATTTCATGTCATCCTCCTAAAACTTCCTCCAATGCTAGCTGTTGCTTGTGTATCAGGGCACAGTTTCCCACTGTCCTTTGTAAATTTGCACCTGGATGTCTGAAAGACACCACATCCTATATTCTAAAATCATATTTAATATATTGGCCAGAAATTACCTTGTCTCACACATTGACTATTCCTTTTTTTTTTTTTTTTGGTCTTTTTGAGACAGGGTCTCTCTATGCAGTTCAGACTGGCTTTGAGCATACTTTGTAGCTCAGGCTTGTCTCGAACTTCCAACGATCCTCCTGCCTCAGTCTCCCGAGTGCTAGGATTACAGGCTTGAGCCACCACACCCGGCTCACATTGTGTATTCTGATTAATGTCATTTATAACATCTGCTACCTTAGGTACAAACTTTAATTTTAGTCACATTTTTTTTCCTTTTCCACCTGTACCTAACTGGTTAAACATTTATTTCAAATTTATAATTATTACTCTTTATTTCAAATTTATAATTACTACTCTATAATATATATTGGGCCCTAACTACATTATTTATGCTTTTTTTTCACTTCCTTTATTCAGATTCATATCATTTTGCATCTGGATATTTTTGGAATTTAGAAAGTTCCTAAGTTGATATTTACATTTGGATTTAAATGAGGAGTAATGTTATATATCAAATAAAAATGGTAATAAAGAGAAAAGCAGTCTCTGAGTGCCACTCAGCTAAGACTTAGCCTAGCCTGGCCCTCAGGAAAAGATGGCATGCTCACTTGTACATAAAACATTCCCTGATGGAATAAGGCAAGAATAAGAGCACTCCACAGTCATGTGTGAGAACAGACAAACAAAAGGATGCTACACAAACCACAGGGGGAAAACAAAGCATCTTTTTTGGCTACATGAGAAACTATTTGCTCATTCATTTTAAACTAATCTCACATTGTTCCCCCCTTGTCTTATATAAGATCCACTTAAATACCCAGTCACTCAATTATCTCTATCTCGTGAGAGAAAAATCTAGAAAAATACTTGTTTGCAAATTCTTGCCAGAATGACTTGATATAGTATGAACTATCCTCCCAGTGAACTCCCTGTTTATACCCTCTCAATGAAATACCAGAGTCCCCCTTGGAGCATACATGCCTTGTAGTGACAATAAATTCGATTTTATTTGACTGTATGTGTGTTTTCTGGAGGCCTTTGACTGAAATCCATCAAGACTAGCATTAAAATATTTCTGTTTACCTGAAGAGTCCTGGATCAGTTGAGAATACCTTTAAGTGAGAATAATATAAAATTCAACTTATAGAGTCTAAAATAACTAAGATCAAATTTTTATCTTATTACAACAAACAAATGAACAAACAAAAAACCAGAGAGAGGTGGTTGTCAATATGTCTCTAAAAGATTGTCATTAACTATCCAAGGACATGGAATGTTCCTACTGATTCCTCTTTCTTTTTCTCTTCTTGTCCCTTTCCTCCCTTCTTTCCCTTCCCTCCCTTCCTGCCTTCCTTCTTTCCTTTCTCTTTCTTCCCTTAATTTTACTCATATTATTTTCCAAACACTTCAAATGTCAGATTTAAAGAGGGCTAAGGAGTAAAAGATTTCCTTTTCATCAATTTTCTTTGTAAAAGATTCTCTCTTCATTAGACTCACACTACCTTAGCTAAACTGAGGTGACATGCCCACCCTCAGATCAATCATCAAAGGGAATGAAAATTACCTATCTATAATTCCTAGACCAATCACCATTTACCTCCAACAAAGGAACTGTTTTCTCTAAATCTAAGGAGCTACTACAGTTTCCTTGACAGAATCAGAATTCTGTTAAGAAAGCCAGTAGCAACTTTTTAATCTGATACTTGGCAAAGCAAAATGACTTCGAATAATGTGACCTAATGGCTTTTGCTGAGCCTCTTACTCTTGTTTCAGTGAATTAGAGAACCTATGTAAATTTTCTTTAATCTTTATAGATTCTACAAACAAATCTATAAATTAGAAAAAATAATTAAAAACTTCAGGATTTGGGAGCAAATTTAGTACATCACAGGAATAGCCAGGACCTTCAGGCAAGTTAGATCAGAAAACTCTCAAAAGGAAAGAGTACAGGTTCAAAACTAATTTAGGAGCTGGGAAGATGGCAGATCAATAAGCAGCAAAGTAAAAAGCCTGTCTGAGCAAAACAGCTCAGATGCTGGAATATAGCATCCTGGAGAAGACCAGACAGAAAGAGATAGATCCTCTCAACCCAGGAAGAAACTAAAGTAGAAGAAAAAAAAAAGAAAGAAAGAAAAGAAAAACATGGATAGAAGGCTGTAGCCAGATGTGCTCTCAATGGAGCTGGTCCCACTGAGTGTAAAACGCCACTGGAATCCAAAGACACACGGTCACGGTGAAGTTGGGGGCAAACCCAAGGGCCTCGGCAGGAGGATGTGGTGGTGGAGAACTGCACCGGCTCATGGTGAGTGTGGGGAACTCAATTCTCCCGCAGGAGTGGGGGATTGGCTGAGCAACATTTTGGAGTCAGGCAGGATAAGTCAGGAACCAGAAGTGCAGCCACTTCATTCAGCCACTACTAGCACATAGCAGATTGGTGAGAATTGCTTGGACTGAGTTCCACCCCTGTGCACAATCCAATAGCCAGGACCAAGATTTCCCTGAAGCTATCCGTAATCAACCCCGACCACACAGCACACACTGAAGTGGTGAAGACTCCCAGTGGTTGACCAGCTCAGAAGGGAGGGGCCAGCATGTCTTGCCCCTGCTTATACTCTAGTGGTCACCAGCAGACTGGGGGAGAGCAGCAATCCCTAGCCAGCAGGCTTCAGAGTAACCATAGCCAATACAGGAAGTGCCAGGGACCCCCACTATCCACTTTTCTGGAAGAAACCAGAAACATGACAAGAGGAAGAAACAAAAGGAAGTCTCCAGCCTCCAACCCAAGCAGTACTGGCATGGGAGAGGAAAACACAGAAGAGATTGGGGGTTGCACACCTGCAGTTTCTGAAGAAACAGCATCTGACAAAGAAATATCTTCGAGAAATTATAAAAGAACTTAAAATAGAAATACTAATATAAGTAAAGGAAGATACAAGAAAAATAATTGAAGAAATGCTAAGCACCTCTCAAGAAGACACAGAGGGAAGAATGGAGGAGCATAGAAAAAGGAAAGGAACCTTCAATGAAGAATTTTTAAAAATCTAGAATACATCAAAGAGATTCAAAGAGATTATCAGGAAATTAAAAACTTCATTGAAAGCTGGCAAAACTGCTTGAAAGAAGCTAAAGATAGACTATTGAATCTTGAAGACTGCTTTGCAACTTGTGATTGCAAAAGGAAACATCTAAAAATAACAAGGAACCAGAAAGTAACAAAGGCTAGGAGATGACAAGAGGATCTATAACTTAAGAATAAAAAATGTGAGTGAAGAAGCAGGGATAAACACAAATGAAATACCAAGGCTATTTAAAGAAATAATTAAACAAAACTTCCCAAGCATAGGAAAAGGACATGATATTCAGATATATGAGGCATACAGAACTCCAGCCAGCTGTAACCAAAATAGATCAACACCCAGGCATATAATAATCAAGATCCCAGAAATTTAACACAAGAACAGAATATTAAAAGCTGTTAGAGAAAAGAAACAGATCACCTATAAAGGAAAACCCATAAGAATTATAACAGACTTCTCAACACAAACCATCAAATCAAGAAGATCTTGGAGTGAAGTATTACAAGCCCTGAAAGAAAATAGCCTCCAACTCAGATTGATGTACCCTGCAAACCTATCTCTCAAAATTAATGGAGAAACAAGATGCTTCCATGACAAAAAGGAACAGGGGAAGTTTGTGCCCACCAATTCAACCTAAATTCAAAAAATACCAAAGGGCATCCTCGAGAGAGATACAGGGGCAGAGGGAGCTCACTGAACAGGGAAGACACTGGAATGAAGAGGAAAAATAGACAAACAGCAAAAGAAATATAGCATGGCAGAGATGAGGCAGAGAAGGTTGGCCATAATTGCTAACATGGATGGCCTTGATACACTAATAAAAAGAAACACAGGCAGGTGGATCAGGAGATAGGGCCCATCAAGATGCTCTATATAATAAATATAATTAACTTCAAAGAGGGTTTATGGACTGAAAGTCAAAGATGAGAAAATAATGCTCTATGTGACAGGGAACCAGAAAAATGTGGGGGTATCTTGCCCTTCAGCTGCAGATTGGTTGGAAGGACATAACAATGCAATGAACTACTCAGCTATAAGGAAGGAAAACCTTGAGGCTCTTGTAAGTAAATGGATACAACTTGAGATCAAGCTCAGGGGTAAAAAGGTTCAGAACCACTCAGGTAAAAAGAGGGTTGCCTCCCTAATCTAAAAACTAAAGGAGTTAGTGGGATATAAAATGTACAATACACCCTGTGAAAGTGAAAGGGGAGTAATTGTCTAAAAAGGGAAGGCAGAGGAAATAGTTAATCTTGTATCATGATTTGAAACCCGTATTGTTTTCATCATTCTGTTTAGTTATATTCAGTTCCAGTTTGTCTACTTATACTAGATTTGATGGCATGGACAGCTATTCCAAAGATAGTAGGACATACTACAGTAACCATTTTTAATTTCCTATTAACTTAATCTGAAGCCCTGTATTGATTTCACTGTCTTGTCTTGACTGATTTTATTTGAATCTGTTATGTTTGATAGTATCAAGTCTGAGAGTATAGGCAACTACTCTGGAGATAATAAGATTCACTATGATACACATTCTGGTTTAACTATTACCTTCTTTTGAAGGCCTATAATATCTCCAATGTTTTGGTTTTATTGATTGTGTCTGTACTGCTATGTTCAACTTTATTGTGCCTGATGATATGGGCAATTCTATTGAAGATAACAAGAGACATCATGATAACCATTGTAGATTACCTTGCATTTTTGTTTTAAGCCATGTACTATGACCTCATTTTGTTTTTTCTCATTTGGTTTTATTCTCTTCCAAATCAAAAAAAACCTAATTTAATCCATAAAATTATGTCTCTTCCTTTTCACTTAGCAATCAGATGAGGAATTTGTCCCTGTATTTGAAACAGGTAAAAGGGACTTTCTGGATTCTTCTCAGAAACTTATTTGAACTATTCACCACCTGAAATTTCTTTTCTAAAATGAAAATGCCATTTGCTTTTCAAATGGCATGTCTAAATCTTGTTACTTTCCTGTTCAAGAGCTTTCAACATGCAATTACCTTTAATTAAACTGGTATATTGATAAATCAGAACATTTGAAATCAATGAATCATGCTTACATTTTACTCCCAAGATTTCTATTTCTTGCTGTGAATGAAAGATAATCATTAAACAGTAGACCTGTTAGAGGTGGATTTCTATATAACTTCATGACATTGCTGAGGATGTGATGGGTCATCAGAAACGAATGTGTGGATATCAGTCAAGCAAAGAATTTTCCACATCTCAGCTAACTTTGTGGTTGCCTCTGGTGGCTGTGCCTATAGCCACTTTTGAGTAATATTTAAGATTTTTCTCAAAAAAGTTTAGGACATAGGTGCTAAAGGCAGGAGTGTATTTTTCCTTTTTTTCCCAATGCCCTGTTTGTTCAGTTTCTTCTTCCTTCTCCTTGAATTTTTAAGATCTGAAAAACAAATTGTAGAGCATTAGAATTCTCTGTTTCTCTAAAAGGAAGAGAAGGGATGGTATTAGCAGGGAAACTATCCATTCTACAGTGGTTCATTCAGCAGGACCCTCACTTGAAAATGTCTTACACAGTTTCTCTTATTTAAACGGAAGACACTTCAAGAATTTAAATGACAGAAGTGGGGATATGAAGAAATTGAAAAAAGACAGGACAGAAAACATTTCAATTACAAATAATATAGAAAAATTAATATAGAAAATAATTCATGAGAAGACTTAGTAGCAGTCAAAACAAACAAAACTTTCTGAAAGTTTCAAATTAGGAAGAAATCTTACTATTGTTCCTTTAAAAAGGTTTACCTCTTAATGGGTTCATAAACTTCATCTGGCCAGACCAGATGTGAGAACTACCTGCCACACCTGGAAGCTGTCTGCTTAGCACTCATTCTGTGTCTGATAGAAATGGTGAAATCAATGTCAGTGTCTTGCCAGCTCTTGGGATGATTACGTTACTGTTTCCACCTCACATAAAAGGTGATGCAGAGTTTAGTCCTGTCACCAGCTTCTGCTACCAACTCCATCTCTTCAGGGTGTGCACAGCTTCTGTAATCTTTACTAAGATTTGGTGAACACATTTTGAAAATGACGTGGGAGGAATTTGAACAAAAGGAGTACAGATGGGTAGAGAGATGTGACTCGGCAGTGCGAGGGAGAGAACTGAAATATCGGTCTAAAAGATGTCCTCCAGATCTGCAGATGAGCAGCAGGCATCCTGCTGAAGCAATTATTTCAGATCGAAGTTCTTTTTTTAATTTTAAAGAGAAAAAAGAAACAAAGAAAAAGGGTAACAACAATACAGAATTCCAAAGGAAAAACAAGGGGAAAAAAGCCCTAAGAAATCACTAGTTGACAAATTACATATTGTCATCTTGGATATAGCTGTTCACAAAATTAAAGGATACAGAGTAGGCGTTCAAACAGTGAGACTACAAACAGTTCTGCTGAACAATCCAACAAAGATTCAGCAATATGGTCATCTATTATGGTCATCTATGGTCATACATGCAGTTACATCCCTTAAAGCACTTTCTTTTCCTCTTTGTTACAATAGCAATTACACATTTGGGGTTTTGTTACTCTTATAGTTCTTATTACTTTTTACACTAGAGACACAATGTGATATTTATAAATATGATTATTATTTATTTCACTAATGAGGATAGTCTCAAGTTGTCTCCATGTACCTATGAAGGCCTCAAGATCATCTTTTTTATAACTGAGTAATATTCCATTGTATAAAAATACCACATATTTGTCATCCACTCTGAAGTTGATGGGCATCTTGGTTGTTTACAAGATTTAGCTATTACAAATTGTGCTGCTATGAACATGGGTGCACATATATTACTGTGATATGAACTTTTCAGTTCTTCTGGGAAAATACCCAGGAGGAGAATAGCTGGGTTGAGTGGAACTTGCAATCCTAGTCTTCTGAGAATTCTCCATATGGATTTCCATAGTGGTTGCACCAGTCTGCACTCCCACCAACAGTGGAGCAGTGTTCCTTTTTCCCCACAGCCTCGCCAACATTTGTTATCAGTTAAATTTCTTGATGGCAGCTATTCTTTCCGGAGTGAGGTGAAATCTCAATGTTGTTTTAATTTGCATTTCTCGAATGACGAGTGATGGTGAACATTTCTTCATGTATTTATTTGTCTTTTGTATATCTTCCTCTGAGAACTGTATGTTCATCTCAGATGCCCATTTTTGGAGAAGGTGTTTGAATTTGGGGGGCTTGATGTTTTTCAATTCTTTATATGTTCTGGATATAAGTCCTTTGTCTGAGGGACTGCTGGCTAAAATTCTTTCCCACTTGGTGGGTTTTCTTTTCACTCTGTTGGTGATTTCTTTTGAAGTGCAGAAACTTTTCAATAATATGAGATCCCAATCATTGATTCTTTGAAGTGGTTTCCCGTGCAGTTTGCATTTTGTTCATGAATTCTCTACCTACCCCTATGTCTCCAAGACTTCTACCTACCTTGTCTTCCAGTAGATTCGGTGTTCTGTTTTGATATTTAGGTCTCTGATCCATTTAGACTTTAGTTTTGTGCATGGTGATAGGCATGGATCTGGTTTCAGTCTTCGGCATGTGGAGAGCCAATTTTTCCAACACCATTTTTTAAAGAGGCTATCCTTCTTCCAGTGAACATGTTTAGCCCCTTTGTCAAATATCAGGTGGCTGAGTATCTTTGTAGTTGTGGTTGTATCTTCTAATCTGTTCCATTGATCCTCAGGTCTATTTCTTTGCCAGTACCAAGCTGATTTTATCACTGTGGCTTTATAGTACTGTTTCAAGTCAGGAATTGAGATACCTCCTGCCTTGCCTTTGTTGCCCAGAATTGCCTTTACTATTCTAGGTTTCTTTTGTTTCTAAATGAATTTTAGGAGTGTTTTCTCTAGATCTGTGAGTTATGTCAATGGTATTTTGATTGGGATTGTGTTAAATCTGTATAACAGTTTTGGGAGTATGGCCATTTTCACAGTGTTGGTTCTTCCTAGCCAAGAGCAAGAAATATCCTCCCATTTTCTAATATCCTCTTCAATCTCCTTTTTTAGCATAGCATAATTTTCAGTGTATAGGTCTTTTACATTTCTAGTAAGGTTGATTCCTAAGTATTTCATTTTTTTAGATGTCATTGTAAAGGGCGATATTTCCATAATTTCTTTCTTGGTGAATTTTTTTGTTTGAATACAGGAATGCTATTGATTTTTGAGTATTGGCTTTGTATCTAGATACACTGCTGAACTTGTTTATTACCTCTAGTAGTGTTTTAATGGAGATTTTTGGGTCTTCTATATAGAGTATCATGCCATCTGCAAATAGTGATAATTTAACTTCTTGCTTTCCTATCTGTATTCCTTTTATTTCTCTCTCTTGTCTGATTGCCCTGGCTAGTGTTTCCAGAACTATATTAAAAAGGAGTAATGATAGTGGACATCCTTATCTTGTTCCTGATTTTAAAGTGAAAGCTTTCAGTTTTTGTCCATTTAGTACAATGTTGGCTGTTGGTTTGTTATTGATGGCCTTTATAAGGTTGAGGTAGACACCATGTATTCCAAGTTTCTGAAGGGTTTTTATCATGAACTTGTGTTGGATTTTATCAAAAGCTTTTTCTGCATCTATTGAGATGACCATGTGGTTTTGTTTTTGGCTCTGTAGATGTGGTGTATCACATTTATTGATTTGCATATGTTAAACCATCCCTGCATTCCTGGAATGAACTCCACTTGGTCATGATGTGTAATCTTCTTGATGATTTGCTGCATTCTATTTGCCAGTATTTTGTTGAGAATCTTTGCATCAATGTCCATTAGTGAGATTGACCTATAGTTCTCCTTTTTGGTTGGGTCTTTCTCTGGTTTTGGTATGAGAGTTATACTTGCCTCCAGAAATGATTTAGGGAGGATTGCTTTCTTTTCAATTTCATTGATGAATTTAAGGAGTATTGGCATCAAGCCTTCTCTAAATTTCTTGTACAATTCAGTTGTGAATCCTTCAGGACCTGGGCTTTTCTTTGTTGGTAGGTTTTTAATTATGTTTTCTATTTCAATAAGCTGATATTGGGTTGTTCAAAACTTCTATATCATCTTGGTTGAGCTTTGGTAGTTCATATGTTTCTAGGAATCTGCCCATTTCCTCTGTGTTTTCCACTCTATGTGAGTAGAGATTTTCAAAGTAGACATTCATGATCTTTTGAATTTCCATGGGATCTGTAGTAATTTCTCCCTTTTCAGTTCTTATTGCATGAATTAGGATATTTTCTTTCTTTCTCTTGATAAGTTTAGCTAGGGGTTTGTCAATTTTATTCTCTCAAAAAAACAGCTTTTTGATTCATTAATTCTTTGTATTTTTTTTTAGTTTTAATTGCATTGATTTCTGCTCTAATCTTTACAATTTCCTCTCTTCTATGAACTTTGAGTTTAGCTTGCTCTTCTTTTTCTAGAAGCTTGAAATGGAACATTATGTTGTTTATTTGTGCTTGTTCTGTTTTCTCGATATGACAATTTATTGCTATATATTTCCCTCTTAAGACAGCTTTCATTGCATCCCACAGATTACAGTATGTTGTTTCTGCATTTTTGTTGAATTGTAGGTATCTGTGGCCCACTGGTTGTTCAAAAGATTGTTATTTAATTTCCATGTATTTATGCAGGTTTTGTGATTTCTTTTGCCATTAATTTCCAATTTCAGTGCATTGTGGTCAGATATTACACACGGGATAATTTCAATACCTTTGCATTTACTTAAGAATGTTTTATGGGATAATATATGGTCTATTTTGGAGAATGCCCCATGTGCAGCTGAGAAGAATGTGAATTCTGATGTGGTAGGGTGGAACACTCTGTAAACATCTACTAACTCCAATTGCTCACAGATATGATTCAGTTCTATTATTTCTTTGCTGACTTTTTGTCTAGTTGATCTATCTTTTTGTGACAATGGGCTGTTAAGTCCCCTGTTATAATTGTGCTCTTGTGTATTTGGTTTTTCATGTCCATTAGTATCTGTCTTATATAGTTGGGTGCTCCTGTGTTTGGTGCATATATATTTATAATTGTTATTTCTTCCTCTTGAAGGTTACTACATACTAATGAGTAAGTAGTACCCTTCTTTATCTCTTTTAATCATTTTAGGTTTAAAGTTCACATTGACTGAAAATAGAATAGTTATCCCTGCATTTTTCTGGGTTCCTGTTGCATGGAAAATTGTTTTCCATCCTTTGACTTTTAATCTGAGTTTCCTTTTGGGTCAGATGTGTTTCTTGTATACAGCATATTGTGGGATCATGTTTCTTGATCCATTCTGTCAATCTATTTCTTTTGATAGGTGAATTCAGGCCATTTACATTTATGGATATCAATGATATATACTGGCTCAACTTTGCCATGTTTGTTTCCAGTTGTTTGCTTCCTGCTTTTCCCCTTATTTAATTGTTTATCCTACCTGGTGGTTTCTTTCTGTTGTTGTTCTGGGGATTGTGGTCATTTTTATCTCTGTCTAGTATGTCTTTCAATACTCTTTCTAGGGTTGGTTTGGTGAACGTGAAATTCATTAGTTGTTCTTTGTCATGGAAGTACCTTGTTTCTCCATTAAAATTGAATGAAAGTTTTGCTGGGTACATCAGCAAAACTTGTTTGAAAGTTGTTTTATTTAAGGGCTTGAAATACCTCACTCCAAGCTCATCTTGCCTTGAGGGTTTGTGCTGAAAAGCATGCTGTGATTCTAACGGGCTTTCCTTGATAGGTGAGTTGTGTTTTTTCTCTGACAGCATTTAGTATTCTGTTTTCATGCTGTATGTCTGAGATCTTAATTATGTTTCTGGGTGTGGATTTATGTTGATTGTGACTGTTAGGTGTTCTATATGCCTCACTTATCTGCATATCAGATTTTTCCCCCATGTTTGGGAGATTTTCTGCTATCGCTTCTGTGAATATTTTACATATATCATTTGCATTGACTCCTGAATCTTCACTAATGCCCATTAATCTTACATTGTTGCTCTTGGCATCATCTTGAAGCTTCTGGATTGTCATTTCATGCTGCTTTGTTATTTTTAAAAGTTCTATCCTTTCCTCATCACTAATTGCGATCCTGTCCTCAAGGTCTGAAATCCTATCCTCAGCTTCATTTAAGTGGTTTTGCATGCTTTCAATAGAATTTTTTGTTTCTTGGATGTCTCTTTGCATTTATTTCATAAGTTCTGTTTGTTTTCTATATTGTTCATTCAAGGTTTCAATCAGTTTCCCCTGCTTCTGTGCTTTTTTCTCTGTTTCTTCTTTGGCTGCATTCAACAACTCCTTTACTAAGGTTGTTATTTCTATCTTTACATGGGAGAGTACTTCTAATTTGATTTCCTCTATAGCCTTATGGAGTTTTTTTTTTTTTAATTTTACTTGCTATCTTTTCAGAGATTTCTGATGTGTTACCTTTGAAGTCCTCTATGTCAATGTCTCCTGTACTTGCTCCTGATGGACTAGATGTTTGAGATTGCATTTTGCTTTTTCGTTTTGCCATTTTTCCCTTTCCAGTTAGTGTTTGCTCCTTCAATCCAGCTAGGCTAGTCTCAAACGCAGGGCATGGTCTTACTGCCCCAGAGCAGAGTTTGGAGTCTGCCCAGTGCGCTGGGATGCACCGCAGTGCATGGTCATGGCCCTGGATTGGATTCTGGACCCTGCTCGCTGCCTGTCGCTCTCCCCCGTCTCAGGCTGGCCCCAGATGTATACAGTGGTCTTACTGCCCGGGAGCAGGGTTCCAAATCAGCCCCTTGCACTGAGATGCCGCTGCAGTGCGCAGTCAAGGCCCTGGGTTGGGTTCTGGGCCCTGCTCTCCACCTAGAGTTCACTGGGCGTCCAAATCAAAGTTCTTACCCTGCACTTAATATCCTGTAATTCTGTCCCAAACTATCTTTTAATTCAATTCACCAACTTTTCCTCATCCATTCCACTCTGGTGAAATGAAACTATGCATTTTCCCTGTATTTTGTAATTTCCTACTTCTGGCTACTTGATTCTTTTCCTGTATTTTCAAATGCAAATATCAATCACCTTTGAGGGTTAACCAGGTACATGCTCTGCTTCCTTTAAACAAAATTTCACATGATATTTCTCTTTCATGCTGTCCAGAATATTCCTTCTTCATTTGAACTGGTTTATCTAGAAAGAGGATACAAGGAACCTGGGAAATCTCACAGTGATAGGAAGGGTAGAAGTAGCCAGATATGGGATATTGATCAATTCTTAAAATTATCATAGTATTTACTTGGTACCGGGACAGTTGCCATCACCCACCATGTTTTCTCACTGGTTCTGTTGCCTGGTGAGTCTGCAAAATAAAACCTATAATTTAAGGGCTTTCTTCCCATAGTTTACTTCTAAGTTTTATACAGGTATATGTAATTCACTGAACATAAACTTAGAGAAAACAAAGGTGGGAAATTTGTGATTTTCCCCATTATATTCAGATATACAATGTAGGTGAATTTACAATACGTGGAAAAGAAATCAAAAGACTTTAGCAAGCCCATAATGACAGACGTTCCTTAAGCCTAGGGTTTTCTTCCTCCTAGATATTGAGCTTATTTGTATTAAGTCATTCAATTACCAATGCGCTGTAATGTACCTAATTACTATGGTGCCTCCAAAAATCATTCTAAAATGTATACCCTAGTTAAACCATCAGTTTCAGAGTAGTGATATATTATCAGCTGTAACAAAGGTACCACATGAGTGCAAGAGGAAATAAATAATAGAGGAAATTGAGGAAAAGTGAAAAAGGAATATTTGAGAGTTCTGCATAATTTTTCCAGAAGCCTGCAATTGCTCTAAAAAGAAATTCTACTAATGAAAGAAAGAAGATTACAGTCAAGCAGTTGAAAAAAATAGTCAAGTAAATGTTAAAATATAGAGAAAATAGTGCATAGAGTAGAGGCAGAGTAAGGGCTTTAAATCAGACTGCAGATAGATTACCAACAGGGTTGTGGAAGAAAAAACAGAAGAAGCAATGTTTACCTTAACTACATATAGGAGGGAGAAATATATGTGTCAAAGAGTGTGTGAAATATGAGACAAAGAAACTAAAATTAGTTTGGTGAAGAGTCATAAGGGAAATACAGATCAGACTGGAGAAACTGGAAGAGGAACAGGCCACAGGGACTTTACATGTGAGATTTCAGGGCCTCGGACGTTAATATTGCATTTCTGTGACAGAGGTAGTGCATACTTTTTGACAGTGTTCTACCCCTAAAGCCCAGCATCGTTCCAAACAAGAAGCATTGCATTCATTGATGATTTGCAAATTCTGTTGTTGTTTTTATTTTAGAGACTGGTATTGTACTTCTGGAAGGGCTTTATTCTTTCTTAATTTGTTTGCTAACTGATTCATTCCTTTTTCTCAGTGTGGGCTCTTGGATTCTCATTTGAGTAAGCAGATTATAATCTGTGACTACAATGAGCTCTTTTGATGCTAAGATTGTCCCATATTTGGCCAATAGAAGCATCTTCAAGCTTATGCCTATATCTCCATGTCCCCTCCATTCTTTGAGCACTTTCTTACTTTTTGGCTGAACAAAATGTTCTGGATAAAAACAAACAAATGAAAAACTAAAGAATCATGGTAACCAAATGCAAAGTGGATCCTGGCCTCATTTTTGAGCCAGAAAACATAATTTTCTGTAAGAAATATTATTGGAACAATTGGCCAAATTTGATTAAGGCCTGTATATTAGAAAATGGTATCATATCAATGTTAATTTCTTGATCAATACTAATAACATTCTTGTTTTAGGGAAATGCACATTGATATGCTTAGAGGTAAGTGGATATCATGTCTGCAGATAACTTTCACACAATATTTAAGAACATAACAGTAGGGAGATATATAATATCTGTGTGTATGTATATATGCAACATGATAAATATATATGAAAGATAAAATCAAAGTAGTGAATATATTATCATTTATGAAATTTGGGATAAGAGCATAGGGAAAACCTTATATTATTTTTACTGATTTTGTGTAATGTTGAATTTTTAAAAAGACAATGTTTAGGAACATTTAAAGAATGATCTAGGTTGTCCTATGAGAATAAACTGCAGAGAAATAAAAGTAGTAAACACATCCAAGAAAAGAAGTTACTGCAGGGGTGTGAGGAGACAGGAGCATGGCCCGGATGAGTCGATGCGGGTGGTGGCTTTGTCTAGAAGTAAACACACCGCAGACACAGGCTGGAGGCGCCTGACTGGATTTGGCTATATACGTAGCAGCAGGGAAATGGGGAGCCATAAAAGGGGATGGGTTTGGGGCTTCAGCGAGTAGGTGGATTGTCGTGTCACTCACAGACATGGGGGAATCATAAAGAAGAACATTTTACAGAAAAGGAGACCACAAAAGCTTTTATTTGGACATACAAAGTTTGAAATGAGGATCCATCAACCAGGCGTATGACTTACATGACTAGCTCAGAGGAAAAGTTTGGGCTGAAAAATAAACTTATGAGGGTTGTTAGTATAAAGATAATATTTAACACCACAGACCCAGGGGAAATTGCCTAAAAAGGAAACAAAGAGGAAGTAGGACCTCAAGTCACTACAATATCCCACGGTAGACAAACAGGCTCTGCCACAGAATTTGTGAGGACCAGTGTGAAATGAATATGCTGGCTTTTGTCTGAAAATTATTAAGAATTTCAAGATGGAAAAAAGCAGAGCATTAATGCAAGTGTGAAGCCCTTCCAAAGGGTGCTGTCTGTATGATGCCCAGTCCTGTGCTCCTGAAACCAGCACTGTGGATAAGGAGCATTCAAAGAGTTAAATCTCCCAGGGTGCCAATCTCACAAGAGTCAGAGGATAATTTCTGAGAAGAAAAGTGGTTGGCTGTTATGGATATATTTTGGTAGGCTCAGGTCAAGTGAAAGAAATATCTGTGAATTTGGAATATGCTTATTTGAAAAGTATTGAGGAAGAAAAATACCGGACAGAGAGACCAAGAGAATAAAGTAGATAATGTTTAAAAATTGTTTAGGGAAGCTTTTCTTTTAAAAGTTTATTTTTCTTCTACATCTTGAGATGAACACACTCATATTTTATGTTCCAAAGTCTTGCCAAATTTCCCATGCAGGATTTCCCACACACACACACACAGTTGCAAAGTCTCTCTCTTAACCTTCTTATGTCAAGAGACAAAGTAGATTTTTATGCTTCTCAGTGTTTACTGGATTGTGAGAACTGTTTTCCGGGATCTAAAGGTGAATAAATGGTTGACGTATTTAGGCCCACACCAAGAGTTTTAATAATCTATTTTTTATTTCATATAGATCCATTGCCTGAATGATTTTCCTTGCACTTATGTGGAGACAAACTTAATTCTTATGTATTCCCAAACAGTTGGCAGTGAATTTCTCTCCCACTATATAAAGTAAATATTAACCTATGATTCCTTTTGAATACTATTTTGATAGTTCTTCAAAGTCCATTTCCATTGCTGAGGACATACCCTTAGACTTTAACTGCCACTTTTCTTTTTATTTTAAAGAAAATAAAACAAAACAATGAAATGAAACAGAACAAAATAGAACAATATTGGATTTCAAAAACAAGACAGAAACAAACCCTCGTATGGTTGCTATATTGCGTATTGTTATCCTCTAAATGGATATTCATACTACTGGCTTTAGCCAGTCAAACAATACAAGCATTAAGTTTTTTTTTTTTTTTTTTTTTTTTAATTCCAGCAGCTGCTTATGTGGTGGGGAACGCTCTTCTTGTCTCCCAGCCCTCATGATGGCTGGCTCATGGGAAGGTGCAGGTTGGCTTCTTGGTTCTCCTCCCGGCCTGCATGGCTGCTGCTAGCTCATGGAAAGTGGGTTGGATGCTTGGTTCTCCTTCTGGCCCACAGCTGCCACTGTCTCACAGGAGGGGTTGGCTTCTTGGTTCTTTTTCCAGCCTATGACTGCCACTGGCTCATGGGAGGGTGGGCTGGCTTCTTGGTTATCCTCCCAGTCTGCATGGCTGCCACTGGCTCCGACACTTTTCTGACCCCAGCCACATTATCTAACTGGGAACTGTCATCCTAGAATACATGCAAAATGAATAGCAGTGGAGCAGCATGGAACAAAATTTTCCTGGCCCTCTGGGAAACGTGGGTGTCTCCTTCCTTTTTGGAGTAAAGAACTGTCAAGTTTTATAACAGGGGCACATGTTGATTAATGTTTCTTGTTTTGCCCTTTATGATCCCTTTTCACTACTTTTGGCTCCAAAGCTATGTTGATTAGTAGAAACTCTTGAATATTATTCCTAGTTTTTTATCATCTTTAAACACATTAGTTTTATGAATATTAATTTTAATGTAAAAGTAGAAGAGAGATTGTTACTATAGATTCATTAATTACTTTATTTCTTTTTAAATAACTTTAACCATAAGACTACATCTAGAGCTGGGAATGTAGCTCAGCAGTGCAGTTCCTGCCTGCCCAGCGCTAGGCCCTGAGTCCTATTCCTGATACCAAAAAACAAAATAGTAAACAAAATAAAACCAAAAAAAAACTCCTTTAAAAATTTTTTATAAAAAAACTGCTTTTACTTAGAAGCTTTCAGAATGTCAACAAAACAGCTGCAACTTTTTTTTTTTTGCAATTACAGAGTGGTATTTGATTAACAGAACAAAAATTTCGTATGAGCTGCATCAGAGACAACTGAAGCTGAAAAACTACCATCCTCAAATAGAACTTGTGCAGTGCACCAACAAGAATCTGCTTTAAATTTCCATGCCAATTTACAGCCCCCATACTGTACCAGGCAAGGTTCGTGGCTGTTGAAAATACTGCCAGGACAGGGCTATCTAAAGACACATTCTGTAGTGTGTTAACTCTACAAAAAAAAAAAAAAAAGATATGGTACAGCTTAAAAATAAATCTTACACAGCCTTACATTTCAATTTTTTTCTTCAAAAGGAGAGAGCTGGATACGGGGGTTAAGACGAGAAACAGCTATGCTAGAACCAACTTATTCATCATTATCTTTTTCCCTTCACCTTCACCCTCTTTGTCTTCCTCTTCCTCATTATTCTCTTTATCTTCCTCATCTTCCTCCTCTTCCTTCCTTTTCTTGCCTTTTTCAGCCTTGACAACTCCCTTTTTGCTGCATCAGGTTTTCCTCTAGCTCGGCAGGAAGCGATGTCCTTTTCTTACTTTTCCTTCGACTTAGCACCCCTCTTTTCCTAAGATGCTTGCCATCTGCTGCAGTACTGTTCCACATTTCTCTCGGTTTCTTTGTGACATGACCCACGGAGAGGTCAGGCTGTTCTCCTTGGATTTTTGGATGACACTCAAAACAGAACAAGAAGAAGGCCAAAGGAGGCCTCTTGGGCACATTGGGATCCTTGAACTTCTTTTTTGTTTCTCTCTTAGCAGGAATTTAAGTTTTCATTTCCCTTTCATAACAAGCCTTGTCTGCCTTTGCCATGTCTTCTAATTTTCCTTTCTTTTTAGCAGTCACGGTCTTCTGCCTCTCCGAGCACTTCTTACAAAACTCCAAGAAGTTAACAGAAGCATCTGGATG
Source organism: Hydrochoerus hydrochaeris (assembly GCA_004027455.1). Taxonomy (NCBI): domain Eukaryota; kingdom Metazoa; phylum Chordata; class Mammalia; order Rodentia; family Hydrochaeridae; genus Hydrochoerus; species Hydrochoerus hydrochaeris. Next base: position 586,964 of record PVLA01000324.1, on the reverse strand, counting down.
CTTCTCTTTGTGCTTCTCTAGGGAAGTTTGCACAAAGAATGCATATGATGACATTTTGCTTCTTGGCTTCTTAGGAGCCCTGTGCCCATATCCATTTATTTTCCTCAGCGAGGCACAGAGTCACCCAGTGCCTATCTGGCTGTCACTTGCTCCAGCTCTGTCTCTATGGAGCTCAATATGCACCAATGGCTATAAGAGAGTAAAAGTTTTTTTTTTAAAAGACTACATCTGAAAACAATTTTGATGAAAGTTGAATCTTACAAGGTGCTCTAATTTTTAGCATGAGGGCCACAGGTATGCATTTGCAATATCAGTATCTTGCATATATATAAGACTATGCTTTCAGAGCTAAATTGAAATACCAAACTCATGTGACAATGATTTCAGTCATTTTCAGAAGAAATGCCTTTCTTGTAATGAGTAAGACAAGGTTTTTATAAATGACTGATTGTATAATCTTTCTTTTTTTGGTATTCTTGTTTTAAACAATTTTAAGACTGAATTTTTAATTTTTGATTTTATTTGCAGTGAATAATTTGGATTCTATGTATTCATCTTCTACCTTAGAAAGTAGAACTTGGATATTTCACTTTGAAACCATTTTACCAGGATACTTAGTGAGCCAATTACCTATTATGTGTTATAAAACACCCTGAAACTTAGTAGCTCAAAGTTAACAACAATAATTTTGGTTTTTTTTTAACTCAAGAATGGCTTGGGAAAAGGTTGAGAAGGAAGGCTGAACGCAGGGTCAGCTTCCAGGGCTTCTCTGGAGTTGGAGGCTCCAGCACGAAGAGGCTCATTCATGGCTGACAGATTGGAATCAGCCCTCATTTAGAAGCCGAAGATTATGGGCTTTTGCTTTTCTCCCATTGAGCACATCCACAGAGTGGCCAGAGTGGGTGGGCTTCAGAGCAAGCCCCAAGAGAACCAAGCAGAATTCATCTCACATTTTACAGCCTTGTCATAGAAGTCACACTGACAGTCACAAACAGTCCACCTCTAGGCGTTAGGGAGCCCAGACTCAACCTCTTCATGGAATGAAAGCCAAAGTCATATTATAAGAAGAATCTGTGGAGTGGGAATGTTGTTATAGGTTAAAATAAAAACAATTTGCTATATTTGGGGAGAGAAATAGAATATATATGATATTACTTTGGGTTTGCATTTAAAATAAAAATAAGTTTGGTTCCTTCATTATGCACAGGCTTTACAGAACTATTTTCCAAATCTACTTCAACACCATGGAATGATCACAGACTACATGTTTCTTATTCTTGGGAGCTGATGAGTGTTAATTATCAAGCATAATCAACTTATAAATCTACGTAATTACGTCTTTAAGAATTCTTTGAGTTACTTGCCTTGTCCATGCAGTTAAGATAATTGGTTATACAGATATTATCTTGATCTATGTTTTTCTTGTTTAAATTCCTGTAACTCTTAAAATTGCACCAATCATTTAACTGCTTAGTATATACTGTTTCATTTTCAAAATGTATTTCTTTAGCTTTTAAAGCTTAATTTTCAATATGCTTTTGTTAGTAAAGAGGCATCTTCTCCTTTGGGGAAGTTTTCTTACCACTTATGGCTCACTGCATACTCACCAGTAGTTCCTTAGTTCTATTTCAGAGGAATGATCTTTTGCTCCCTGATTGTCACATCTTGGATCAGAACTCATGTTTTACCTTAGAATCTCTATACGCCAAAATTTACACTGTTCTTTCACTATTCACTTAATTTGGCACTTATTCATATTTTATTTACTCAAAATATTTTGTCCTGCTCTCAAATGTCAATTATTTCCTTCACTAGACAGAAACTAACATGGAAACAGACAACAAATAAAGTCTTAAAAGTGATTTTATGAAGAAGAGAGACAATATCTAAGTTCGCACACATACTGAAACAATTAAAATTGTGTATGCTAATGTATTTCTTGAAACTAGATTTAACGAAGGGAGGAAAAGAAGTAGAAGAGTTGTGGGCACTAGATTTTGTTATTGTTAGGGGTCGGGGCAGGGAGGAGGAAGAGAACTCATGGGACCTGAGAAACAAAGCCCTTCCTCATCACAGTGCTGCCTTGAGCTGCCTTTACCTAGTGATTAGCAGCTTTGCATGCAATTGTCTCACTTCTCCAGGGTGAGTGTTAAGCTCTTTGAAGGTATAGGCCTGGGTATGGCATAGTATTGGAAGCATATTAGGTGCTCAAAATATTTTTCTACTGATTACAATAAATTTCAAAGATCTATAAAAAAAGAGCTTTTGAAATACAGCTTTTAGGAAGCTAACGATAAAATTTGAACAAATTGTACTCAATTATTCCTCTGCAAGTTAAAAAATAATATATTGTCCTAAAGACACTTGAAACTATCTCTGAAAAGCTTACAAGTAAATATTTATTTTTATGCCTAACTCTCTTGTTAGGCAACAGCGGGGCTACTGAAGCTCAACTCTAAAATGACTGATCATCATTATCTTGTGTGGTGCTGGCTGGGCAACAAAAGTGTGTTTTCATAGTTCTGGAAATAACTTAAATCATCTTAGAAATCATCCATAAGGCAAAGAGGAGGAGAAGATGAACAGACACCCCAGGGAGCCTGTTAGGACCGTACCAGGGTGAGCTATGATACTGTCTAGCAAGGACCAGCCTGTTGAATTAAACCAGGTGACCCTTCAGAGTCCTTCCTCCAGCCCGGAGATTTACTATTTTTTTAATTCTTAAAAACTATTACTTGGGCCAGGGATTTAGCTCAGCGGCATAAGCGACTGCCTTGCAAGCGTGAGGTTGTGAGTTCGATCCCCCGGTACCAAACAAACAAACAAACAAACAAAAAAAACATGTTACTTTATTTATTTATTTTGCAGTGCTGGGCATTTGAACCCCTGTATCATGTACTCCATGTAAGTGTTTTTACCACTGAGCTACACCTCCAGCCCTTTTTAAATTTTTCTACAAATTTTTATTTTTATTACATGTTTTCAGTACCTAATGATTACATTCATTGTGACAAATTAGTGCATGTACATAACACATCTTATGCTTCTTCCATCTCCTTCCTCTCCCCTCCAGCCACCCTAAATGCGCCTGATCTCTGAACCTCACTGTTATGATGGATGAAATACAGTGGGTGTTTTAGATTTAAGGAATGCTCTGTATACGTCCGACTCATCACATATTGTCTGTCCCTTGAGTTTTAGTTTAGATAAAGAATCAAAAACTCTCTCTCTCTCTCTCTCTCTCTCTCTCTTTCTCAGAAGATATTATGAATGGAATTGTGTCCTTCCCCAAATTGTATATTGAAGCCTTAAGCCTGAGACTTCCAACTGTGACTCCATTTGACAGAGGTTCTTTACAAGAAGAACTAAATTTAAATGATGCCTCTAGAGCAGAGCCTGACCCTGTATGACTGGTGTTCTAGAATCAAGTGGGTACAGAGAAAAGGAAATGTGAAAATGCAGAGAATTTGGCTGTCTATATTAAGGAGAGAGGCCTCAAAAGAAACTACTTCTACCTGTACCTTAATCTCAAATTTCAAGCCTTTAGATTTGAGAAAGTAAATTTCTACTGTTTAAGCCACCTAAATTGGTGTGTTTCATCATGGAAGCCCTGGCTGACTAACACAGAAGGAAACAGGGACAAGTTGGATGATTTGGGGAAAGTCATGGTGAAATCCAGGGACTCGCAGAATCACAAACAGTATCTTTCACCAGCCTTACTTCATGCTCTGATCATAAACAACACCAGCCTCAAATACACTACAACTACTGGCAGGTCCTTTATGTAATATCAGCAGTATTTTGGCAGAAATGTAATTCTTTCTCTAGGAGTTAACACTTGAAATTTTATTTGTCCTTTTCTTTCATGGAAAATGTGACTGAATTGTAAATAACTACATCCTAGCTTTTGGATTTTAGTTTTACTTGTTGTATAAATGTTTATTATTCTTTTCCCTTTTCTTTAGATAAATTTTAAGTAAAATATAAGACTTCTAATCATGTGCCTATACAATATAAACTTTTACACACCAGTTTGCTAAAGGAGTTCCTTCTTCAATCATGAGGTTATTATATAGTGGAGTAGATAAGCATATGAAGTAATGATATAGTTATTAAATGTATATAAACTTGTCTCAGAGGTCATACAGTATGTCTTGTGTCTAGAATGATCATATCAGGATGGCGCCCTGAAACTCCATGAATTCTTGGTCAGGGAGTATTATATAGTCTTATGTCTTAGAATACAAGTGATAAACAAGACATAGTCTATATATTTCTTGATTTGTATCTTCTAGTTTTGTGAAAATGTCAAAGCATGCAGAAATAAGCCAAAGAGGCAATGCAACATTGAACATAATGAGTATTATTTTTCTCATAATACTGAGACACAATATGACACCTAAAACTTAAAGAAATTTATATTTCTTTCCTGGTTTCAAGGGATTCAATCCAATTCATGGTTGGCTGACTCCAAGGCACAAAATCATAGTAAAAGGGCATTGCAAGAATATTTAGTTCATAACAACTGAGAAGCAGAGCAGAGGAACAGTGTCAGGAGAGGAAAGAACAGGGACCACATATAGTACTGAAGGTCTTATCTCCAAGACCCACCAAGATACACCCACAAGTGTCCTATAGTAATTCCCCAGGCAAGTTCCAAGCCAGTCAAGACCACAGTCCACATAACCACATGAGTAGCTAACCTAGTTTAGATGGCTAAAAGACAGGACCTAAAAGATGCATAGAGTTTGTGTATCTAAGATGATGAGAAAGCAAGAGAGCTTCAGACAGAAGAAGTAACAACTTTGAAAACCTGTTGAAAGGAAGGGAAATACAGTACATTGAATGTATGGGGAAAAAAATCCAGTATGGTCCAATATGCCCTGAGTATTGAGAATTTGAAGAGAGTCCCAAGAAAAAAAGCAAGTGTCAGAGATAGAGACCAGATGATGAAGTTTCTTAGATGATGTCTGGGTCTTGAAGTAAAGTCAATAAAATACAAGGAAGAGGTCAAAATGAAAGTGATGCACATTTGAATTTTTATATTAACAGATCTCTCTGACTTCCCATGGAAAATGGGATGGGGAAAGGCTGCAGTGTATTTTATTATTCAGAAGTGGGGAGTTTGTATTAGTAAGCAGCAGTGGCACTGGAGAAATATGGATTGGCTCAGATGATATTGAAGAGCTGGATCCACTTGTCCTAGTGTGTCACTGAATGCGAGGGCTGAGCAGTGAATCCCTGGGCAAGGAATTGAGTAGAGTGTGGTGATAATCATAGATTAGTATGATAGACTTGATAAGCATGGGAATTATCATTTGGTTCAACATAGAAAACTGATAGATGGAAACTGGAAGCCAGAAATATGTAAGTAATATGGTACCCAAAATTGGTTTTCTATGATTGAGTTCAGTGAACATACTTATCAATGTCTACTGGACACAAGGGTTTTCAGGCTCCATCTTTTATAAGTAGAGTGGAACAAGAGAGCTTTGGTTCCTGTCCAACTTCTAGGAGCTTTAAGCCCAGGTTGATAAACTTCAGCTTAAGGGACCTTCCAAGAAATTGCCTGTAATCACTACTTTTCCTGAGCATTTGCAGAGTTATACTTTGGAGTATCTTATTTACCTTTAAATTAAAACCTTTGAGGAAACTTCTCTGAATCTATGTAACTGTGCAACTTCAATTCTGCCACAAGTTCTCCACTTAACTAGATAAGCTGTCTTCTGTAATAGACACATTTATCTAATACCCTTATCTCCCAGTTATATCATTTTACTTGCTACATTATTGTTTAAGGTAGTTAAGGGTAAAATTTTTCAAGTTTATTTCATTTATTTTCTCAGTTCTTCAGAAAGTGTAAGTAATTGTGATTGCAGTTAAGTTTTTTAGATTTTAAAGTTCCATTCAATGTACAAGTTTACTCAAAGAGACCTATGAAATCTATAACTCCAACTTCAAAGTTGATAGTCTCAGTTTTTGCAATGCTTTAAATCCAAGAGTTTAAAATTTAAAAATTGAGTTTCTTAAATCTTTCATAAATTCTTTTGCAAACCAACCTTTTAAAAAATTTTATTTCACACTTTGGTGCTTATTCTGCTTATCTTTCATGCAATGCATTTCATTAGAGAATCGGGGACGGTTTCCTTGACAACTGTAAAAATAGATAAAAGCTTTTAATCTCAAGGTATTTGTTTCAATAGTGATTTTTTTTTAAAGTTATGACTGATTTCCAGCTTTGTGAAAGTTTGTGTGCTTTCAATATTGGAATTTTCCTAGAAAATAAGCCTCCAGAGCCTCTGGGTACTAGATCATCTTACATTAAACGCCGTACAATTAACTAGGATTAGTTGTCAAGTGACTGAGAAGGAGGAAATAGGGAAGGGTAAACCTTCCTGTAGAGAACATGTCATTTCCTTTATTTTCAAATGGAATTATATTTTTCCCATATGTTTCAAAGGGCCTTCTGAAGAATTGTACTTAAATTTATTTATAGCTTCATTTTGAAACTTTAACGAAAAGTTTCCAACAGTAAGAATATGCAGTGGGAAAATCATCTGCTTCTGGATTACTGAGTTTCTTATTATTAGAAAATTTTAAGAATAAGGTAGAATTATCAGTATAGTAGATGTGATGATAGTATTAAATATTGATAAACAGTGCTCATTAAAATAGTGAGAACCGAAATGGTGGCCATGGTGACAGTAGCCATAGTAATACATAATAATTGGTACTATTTTATTGTATTCATCACCATTATCATAATTATCCCAAGTGGAATTATTGTGTAAGAATTCCAAACGTATGCTAAATGGCCAGACTGTATGTAAACTAGGAATACTTATACAGTTTAGATTTACTGATTCTTACTGCTTTAAATTGTGTAAATGAATATTGAGAACTACTTAGTATGTAGTCGTTCCCCACTAGGTCAAATGATTAAAACATTAAATCAGAGACGTGTAATGCTTTGAATAAATTGCATAAATGGTGGGTTTATCCTTGGAATTATTGCTAACAAGTTTTCTGGGGAAAGTTAGCGCTGCAGTCATTTTGTAAACACAACATTCCAGTACCTCAGGGACTCAACCTGTCTTGAGTAATGTTGGGATAAGTGATCTTCCTGTTGTTCACTGCTGTTCCACTGCTAGGACTGAATTGATGGTCCACTGCCCAGTTTGGGTGTATGGCCCAGATGGCATGCATGGATGAAACATTATATGTACAGGGACATATTTGTTACAATAGGCTAAACTTCTATAAAAAGAGGCCCAATTTAATGGTTCAAATAAGTTATGAGTTTCTCTCTTTCATGTATCTGTGCTAAGCTAGAAGAAAAATTGAGGTCAAAAAGTGACCACATACCAACCCAATCATTCAGGAAAATTTCCTTCTATATAGTTTTTCACTTTCCTTGGTGTGTATTGTATGCACAATTGTGCAAATATGGCACATCTGGGTAGCAGACAATGGGGAGGGCAAGTGGAGTACCTAGAAGGTAAACCCATTGTTTAGGGCAATAGCCAGGAATCTGCACCATAACTTTTGTTTATACTGGCCAAACTATCTGATTATAAGTGAACCCAGGAAAATCACTTAGCTGGGAAGCCATGGCTAGGAATTAGAATAGAAAGATGAGAAGTTAGACATTGGTTGGCTGAAAGCTAATAGTCTCTGCTTTGAGTTCAGGGCATCTCTTTTAGCTAAGCAATACAGCTCCCTAAGATAAATCACGATTCAGTTCTAGTACTGATAAACAAGTACTTCCTTAAGTACAACATTTCTATTTTCTTTGAAAGGTGATGTCTTGTTGAGGCTGACTTTGGCTTTAGAATCCGAAAAGACCCAGCTATTTATAAAATTTTTCTTTAAGGACACAGGTTATGTTTATATTTTTCCTAATTTTGATGAAAGTCACTAGTGTAAATGGTCATAGCAAACCAGCAATACACAGCTTTGGGCTGAATTCTTAGTGTGGGAGGCTGTTAGAAAGATCTGCTCTTGCTTCTAAGGGTCACCATGTTGCTTTAACTTCCTTTGAGTCACCTGGTTGCTTCCATGTCTTCTTAGTTCTTGGGTAATTAAGTTGGAAATTTTATTTCACAGAAGCAGATTATGTATATGGCCTTTTGCTTTCTACATATCTATGTATATATCTACCATAATTCATACCATTCATCTAATATAAATATTGATATATATTAGATTTTGGTTCTAAATTCTGAGCACTTTGTTTTATTCTTTAAAGATATTATAAATAAAGGAGGCTTAGACTTTACCAAAGATGATCTATGAAGCAAACCAAAACAAAAAATTGAGAACTCTCAAACAGGACAGAATTTAATGATCACAAATCATGTAGTGTGGTTATTTAGCATAATTTGAGCAGTGCCTTTAGATTACATAGTGGATTTGAGTTATTTAGTATAAATTGGCCAGGACCTTCAGAAACCTGTTTGAATTGTTCTAATTTTCTCTGACTTGCTTATCCCTAAAATCCAGAGTATGCACTTATGCTTGGACCTTGGTCTTCAGACAGCCTGCAGAAGCAGTGAAGTTATTTGCTTTGAACTCACAAAGATCCATTACATATATGTTCTCTAAATGATGCAATACTATGAAATTTTAAGCTTATTTCTATACTTTTTCACTTTCAAGTTTTTTAATTAAAAAGTAACCTAATAGGCAATCAGTGGCTCAAAGTGATATGGAAGACAGGGTGGTTGCCTATTTTGGGGAGTGCATCCTATAAAACGCAAGAAACTTTTGCAGGGTACACTTGTTGCTGCCAGCATTTGGTTTTCTCTTCCTCTTCTTCTTACATCCTTGCTAAGCCATCATGAAAACAGGGCAAAATCCTTATTGATCTCATGGCATAAGGTTTCCTTGCTCATTGTCAGATCCTGAATGTGTGGTTTACTGATAGATAAAGGCATTTAAGGGGCAGCTTTGATGGCACTGTCTATTAAATTGATGGGATTGTGGAGAAATAAAATCCATTTCTGTGTACAGTCTGGGACTTGACACATCTGTCAGTGCTGGAACATCAAGTCATAGATTACCATGAGCATACCAATAGAGAATCTAGGAAGTGAAAGTCAGAGAGGAGAGAGAGAGAGAGAGAGAGAGAGAGAGAGAGAGAGAGAGAAGCAATTGCGTCTACATTATCTCTTTGGTATGCAAGCTTATAGGATTCTTACAAATAAATGCCATATATATATATATATATATATATATATATATATATATGATAGATAGATAGATAGATAGATAGATAGATAGATAGATAGATAGATCCCTTCTGTGTAATCAATATACCAGCATGGATAACAAAGCTTCTTAATTATTTTTTAACATTAAGACATTTTATTAAAATTTACTAATAATCAAAGAAATGGGCCAGGGATATAGCTCATTGGCACAGTGCCTGCCTGGCAAGTACAAAGTCCTGAGTTAAATTCCTGGTACCCCCAAAAATCAAATAAATTTAAATTCAAACAATCATAAGATGATATAGTTAACTATTAATTTAACAAAGAAAATTCAAGTATCTCAAATGTAGCAGTGATGAAAACCAATGCACTTTAAGCAGCAGTTAAGTTGTTAGACTTTTCTGGAAAACAATTTGTTGATATTGATAATTTATATGTCAAAAATTAGGAAAAGCCTAGTATATGAAAATGCTTATAATGACATATATAATGACATATATATATGTCATTTGCTAAAGGCTTTAGAGCAGTTTCAGTTGGGAGGAAGGCACCAAGAGTTCTGTATTTTCTGCCTTTACAAATGCACAGATGTCCTCATAACCAATACCCCCCACCACAATGAGGTATTTTTTGCTGTCAGCCCTGAAAACAAGATGAAGTACAGGGAGTTGAGGACAAGGGGGTTTATTCAAGGCAGAGTAAAGACTGATCGCCTAGGGTGACAAATTCTAGCTGCTTACACTGACAGTTAATAATGTAGTTTTAGATATTTACTCAGCATTTGGGTTCAATATAGTTTAAATAGCTGTTGACTATTGTTGAATATAACTCTGATGTTTTGTAAAAGTAAAAAACAACACTGAAAAAGTTACAGCAGACATTGCCGAGGGTCCCACAGCAGTATTAGTATATGAGGAGGCCAAGTTGTTTCAAACACTTATTTTTCTTTGCCTCAGTAGTCTATAGAGTTTAAGATGCCTTACATCAGTGATAAATCCATTTGAACCTGGTGCAAAATTAGTACTGAAGCACAGAGTAGAGTCTATATTTCAAAGTCTGTGCTTTACTCAGCAACACAACAAAATATCTTGCAAACGATAAACTATGTGAAATGAAAATGTCATTGATTTTCTGGTCACTTTTGTTTCACTCTAGTTGGTAGAAAATACAAATATCCACTATTATTGCAAAGAATCCCATTATTTCTGAAAGCTTTTGGGAAAGCACGATCATGTTATAATTGAAACTGTGTCATGTCTTTCACCATTTCAACACATTTAAAAGAAACTTTATCTAAATAATCCTAGTGAGAAAATAACCTTAAACAGTGACAAATATATTTCATCTTTCTTTTTAAAAATTACATTTAAGATAAAACACTGCTAGCTGTGGACTGAGTCTCACACAGTAACCCACTTTGATCAGTAACTGACTTATTTAAACACATTGATTTATTAACTTTATCCTATTTAAGGCTTAATACTCTACTGTAGATATGAAAAAGGCATAATTTAATTATAAACATATTTTATAGTATTAGTTGTATGAGTAGGTTTTGTATATATGGTAAAGATGAACAAAAGGGAGAGTTTTAGGAAAACCATTAAAGATTTATGTTGTACATTTCTCTTTCATACCATACTTTTTTATAGGTTTTAATACTTTTCTTCCAACTTGAGTTTTTTCTCACAATTTTTATCAATATACTTTACTTCCCCCTCTTTCTATCTCCTTTATGTCTTCCTCATTCCCAGATCACCTTCCCAACTTTTAAAAAAATCAATTTGTTGATTCCTTGAACCTTTGTATAGATTTTTTTCTTAATTTCATTAATTTCCTCTATAATCTTTAAAATTTCCTTCTGAATTGTTATTATCCTTCTAGGACCTAGAGATACATTATTGGGATGACTCTATTCCTTGTATGTATGAACTTATAGCTGTAATCTTTTCTTTTAGAATTGTTTTTGTAGGTTTTGATATGTTCCACTATCATTTGATTCTAGGGATTTTTAAATTTTTCCCTGATTTCTTCTGACCCACTAGTTATTTAAATACTGTACTTTAAAATCAAGGCTTTGTTAAAAAATACAACTATTTTCCTTTGCCTTAGAGTAGGATGATGGGGAAATTAAACAATTTCAAATGTTTAAAGAGTGATGAGATCTTGTTTTAAAAATGTGACTTAAAAATAGCAAATGTTTATAGTTACCCAAAAGCTAATTTTTATAAGGTGCTCATATACCATTTGTATTTTAAGTTTTAATAGCTAACAATAAAGTTATTGTAGAAAAAAAGTTAATCATGTTTAAAGACAAATTATATGTGTACTTCTTTCCTTCACAGCACTCTGACCTCATTTCTGGTAACCGCGGGATATAATCTGTCTTGACACTCATTCACTTCTCAGTAGATCTAAAATGAGAATATGTTGTGCATGATTGTGCAAAGCTATTATCTTAAACCAATAAATAAGTTTCAATTGGCTACAATTTGTTACAATAAGTTACAATTTATTTCTGTAGCCCACATTTATAAAGCGCTAAAATAATTCAAGGCTGTTATGAAACATTTTACAAGTGAAACTGCAAATTAGATGTCAGATATTGATATGTAAGATTGCTAAATCTCTTAACACATTTGGAAGCTAGGGCTTGCTTACACTTTGATAATTTAGGGCTGCATGCGTCTCTGTTTCTTCAAAGAAGAAAAAAATTGTGTTTTAGTTCTAATAGTTTTTTTTCCCCCAATTTCATTTATAAAAGGCAAAATGGGAGATCTGGTTGTGGTTATTTCTTAGCAGGACACATCTTGAAGGTAGATAGGAGCTCAAGTTTCCTTTTATGCAACTGGAGAAATGAAGTTTTTAAGTTTTCAAAGTTCCCTTAGAAGGAGGAGCAGAATTCCAGGGCACACTTCATGTATGTAAGTGCATTTTCTTATAAAGTGCTACTTCTCCACATATTTTTTATTAGCACGTGCTTACAGTATATTATGTTTACACTCCTTGAGGGGAATTTCTACATGTACATAACATGTTTCCACTCCTTTTTCTATCTCTTGATGTTCTTACTTTTTTGGGTAAGTGTTTGAAATACTTAATTCTTGTCTGCCAGCCTTTCACACCAGCTAAGCAGTAGGAATCCCAGTCTATGGGTTTAGAAAGGTTCAAGATATGTGGCACTGTATCACAAAAACAAGCTCCTAAAACAATGACTTTTCTCCCTCACTCTTCTCCCTTGATCTGTCCACCTTCTTCCTCACACCTAGACCATTTGCCTTTGGTGAAGGAGATTAAAAATCTATTTGGAAGGAAATTTTATACAAACCTTAGGACTCCTATCTGTAGAGTTTTAAAAATGCCCATTTACAAATTGTTTCTCAGTGTGGATTTTTAACTAAGTAGAAATTTAGTTTGGATAGAGCTTATATTTATGTAGTATTATAAATCAAGCCTACTGTACTGTAATTATTATCATTAGCCCATAACAATCTGTACCCCTTCCCAATGTGGGAAGAGGCAATAATCCAAGTGGAAGCTCTAGTTTCTTCTTACCTGAGGCCCAGATAAAGATGAAAGCTCATCCGCAATCAGGTCCAGCATCAACCTGATACAGTTCTACATTTCTAATAGTTAAAGAAAAGAATTAACTTAAGAACAGAAGAAGAAGAATGAATGCAAGTTTATCCACCAGTCATTTCTCCCTAGGTAGTAATGCAGGTCAGAGTCTGAGGGAGCAGAATTCTTTTCTTGTAATCTCTTCAAATCCTGTTGGTCATAGTTTACCACATTCTTTTCATGTGTGACACCTTTTCCCTATTGATGCTGCCTATACCCCTGGCTGTCATTTATTTGGGCGTCTTGTATCTCTTTTAGCAAAAGCGTGTAATGTCTACCTTTGCCTGTCTTACAGCCCAGCTTTTACTGTTCACATAAGTGGTTGCAGCATTAGTAAGAAGTCTGCAGTTTCAGTTTTCTGCTTTCAAACATGCTATTGCAACCGCTGTTTTCCCCTGAACTGGCACATAGCTCACTCCCCTTTACTTGAGTCGCTCCCTTGCACTACTTACTTCTGTTTTTGATTCCTGACTTCCTTTTCTGACTCTTCCTGGCAGGCTGAGTCACTGATATCCCTCTGATTTGAGCATCAGCACCTGGATTTATAGGTAGCACATACAGAAGGAGCAGCCTTCGGTAGCTCAAGCCTGCTCATGTAAGCATCTTTTGGAAACAGCTGTACATCAAAGGCTGCACATAACTCAATACATATTATATTGAGCATCGTCAATATTTAGATACAGCTAAAAGATGACAACTGTAACTAGTTATTTTGAAAAGTGAGCTGTATTCTGTCTGTGGTTCATAAAACATCTAAAGCACATGGTTTTTGTAGGTTTGTTTCTGTAGCTATACATTTCTCCATTACCTATTATTCTTGTGGTTACAGCACCGACTTTGCTTTGGGCTTCTTCATTTCATAGCTTTGAAAATCAAGGACCATTCACAGCCCTCTCTTTAAGCTTGTTCTTTTCCACAATTCAGCTGCATCTCCAACCTCCTCTTTGCTCCATGGCCAAAAATAAGTTTCTACTGCCAGTGCAGGAGTGAGGTTAGGTCATCCCCAAGTCTTTTCCTCTATCAACATAGGTAGTTAAAATAGCACAGATATGAAAACAAGGACTATCCCTCAAGAAGGCAATGGGGTATTCTGAGATTTAGAAATGATTCACTTTACTAAACGATTTCCATATGTTGAGTCCACTTTTCTCTATGCTGAAATTCTTGCTGGCTATGTACTTCTCTTCTAGCACTAAGGGCTGTGAAATAAGAACCACGGGGTCAAGCAGACCTGCGGATGTTGCTCAGTTAGTTCCTTCTGACTCATGGTGGTGCCATTGCTGCATTATTAATCAAAGGTTGCTCTTTCCTGGCAACCTTTGGTTCAACACAATCTAACACTTATTAAATGTACTTCAAAGAAAAAGACGTTCTGTGCTTTATTGGATCTACCCATGATTCTTTGCACACCATCAAAGACACCTTAATCATATTTCAGTCAGTAGCTATGTGTTTGATATGCAATTTCTCTTTAATATTTCCTAACATATTTTGTTTCAGTTTTCCTTTGCATTATGAATTTTTCAATGAATCAATCTACTGGCTGTTCATAAAACCCTTGTGGTAGTGGTAGATAACTTAATTTATTTTTTCTTTTGATACCTCCAGTATTTCTCAGGGGAACCAACATCTCCTTTCCTTTGTACTCAGGTTGTCATCACCCTCTATATTCAGGATCAAAAATGACTCCAGGATTGGCCCATCAAGACATCAAACTCTCACTAGTCATGGTAACCGATTCAAGATATGTGTATGACAAGAGCCCATGTTTTCTTAAGCCAGTACACAAGAAGAAAATATCATTAACTTTATTAGGAAATTTAAGAAGGTATTGTTTGTGCCAAAGTCTTAATTTAATTTCAAGTTTTGGTAATGATTGTTTTCATTTAATTTAGTAAGGAAATCACTATACCTTCTATACATTGTCTCTAGTCTTATGTCTTAAATATGTCAAATAGGAAAACACCACAAGTAAGGATGGTTACATTGATTAATGATACCTTTATATCTTTTCTCTGATTACCTCCCAGGTATGAGAGTTTTCTTGTTCATAATGCAGAGCTTCTCAATATTCTTAGGATGAAGAGAAGAAACTTAAAGAATATTCCAGATCCATTGGAGGGTCGTGAGACTCTGCAGTATTAGTGATTTAATCTACAGTGACATATTTATTACTAATATAAGCATATGAAGGTACACCACAGGAATGGTTCACTATAACATCACTACATAGCCTGAGATATTTATCATATGGCTTTAAGAATGTGCTGACAGCATTTTGCTGTATCTCCATTATGAGTTTAACCTCAACAGCTCGTATTCCAATAAGAGAAGTTCATTTCAGTGAGTGGGAACTTTCTGTTCTGCTGTCTCCTAGGAAACATGTAAACACCAGCTGTAATGAATGAACTCACTAATCAGCCATAGATATACTGGCTTGGCTTTGTATTTTTCTGCCAGTGCGTAGGCATAAGAGAACATGACTTTGGGGAACAGGTCAAGAGAAAGGCAAATTTTAAAAGAGACAGAAGAAAGTGAGACAGAAGTGTCTTGATGAGTTTAAGGTGGAATATCTTCTCCGTCATCTGAAGACAAGTAGGAGAATTAAATTTGGAGATAGGAGATGTAGATTTAATTTATTTGTATGATACACTATGTATCCATTGTATGACCATAGGAAAATACTTAATATGATTCTCAATTTCCTGACATAAAATGTAAATAAACATATGTTCACCACAATTAAGTGAGAAAAGAATGTATGAGTACAGTGGGCAAGTGTACAGACGTATACAAATTAAGGAATTACTGGGATGGGGGATAAAGTGGTATGCTGGAAAGAGAAAGGATTAGAGAATCACCTAAACCAGAATTTATACCCATTACTTACAAATTGGGGGATCCTGGACCTGTGCCTCAGTTTCTACTTTTGACTATAAACATAATATTTACCATTAAAAGTTAGTTTGAAGAATAAATGAGATGTCATGCAAAAAGCACATGGCAGGATCTACATTACAATCCAACTCACTGAGGTCGAATCCTTTTGATTTGCACTAGAAAGCCAAGACACGAATGGCTCTTTATCCTGAAAATCTTAATGTACCTTTCAAATAACTGCTCCTCCCATCATAGCATCAAAATGAAATTGGGTAAGAAATATTCAGCTCTGCGCCTGTACCAGTGACTCCCCGATACCAATCAGGATACATTAAATCTATAAAACTGAGGGGGGCTTGGGTGCCATACAACCTGCGTGCCATAGACTGCAACCTCAGAGAGCTTACACATTTCATGGCTTTGTTTCCCCTTTTTTCACTTGTCTTTAAGATTTTTTAGTTTGTTTAATCAAGTGAAGTATAATGACAAGGCACACCAAGCCACAGTCACTTTTGGAAAAAAGAATACTCCTTGATCTCTACTTGAAGTAGCTCTAAGTTGACAAACAGACTTGTAAATTGGCTTGGAATTTGAGGCACATATGCCCAGAGAAACAATATTAGCCATGAATCAGGTCTCCAGGTCAGGCAGAAAGGAAGGAAGGGAAACCACCCATACTATCCAGGAGGTCCCTGAGCTGCGGGATTAATACTGCTAGTGTGAGATCTGTATTCTGGAAAGAAAGCGCCTGACCCTTGGAGGCAAAATCAATGGGAGAATATTTTCTAAACAGTTGAAATTTATGTTTAGCCCCTTTATATTTTTTGCTCAGCATTTCCCTACAACCAGTTAATATTTCTTTTCCAGAGTCTCACACATTGCCTTTTAATAAAACACTGTATAACCTAAATTTCCTTTTTTCTCTCCCTCTCCCACTAGAGCATACTTTAAAATGACTCTCCATGCCTTCTTCTCCATTGAAACTTGATTTCCTCTTTCTTACTCTTCTTAATTAGAGAAAAGCAAGAGGGTTGAATTAATCTGTAGTAAAATGAATTATATGTGATTCCCTCAGTGAACAATTCTTTGTTTTTTTAAATGACATTTATTTTCCCAAGATAACACCTAGTTGGTGGAATTTGCAGACCATATGACAAAGTCAAAATAAGAAAGACCAGCTGTATACCTATGGGTGCAGAGCTGCCACCAGAGGTCACTGGACACAAGGGTGGGGGACCTTGGGGATGCTACATGGGTAAAGTCCAGTCTGATCTTCTGGCCAAACCTTATCCCAAAGTGTCAAGTAGCTTCCAAGGAGAAGAGAGACAACTTTTCCTAACTAGTACAAGAAGGGGTAAAAGACAGCAAGGGCCTTGGATTGCAGGCAGACTAGCTTCGGGTAAAAGATAGACTGGAGAGAGCAACTCTGTATTCGAGGGCAGAGTCTAGACCTGCCATTTCTGCTTTCTCCAGCTTGCTTCAGTCTGTAATTTCTGATCTCATAAAATCTTTAGTTTTTCCAGTATATTTACCCCTATAGACTGTATTCGTGGCAGGAGAGCATGAGAAGAGACAGAGTGAGAATCATGTATGTATCTATCGTGGGCCAGAGTTCCTCAGTGTTGAGAAAGAGGCTTCTGGGGTTGGTGGTGGTGGTGGTATTGGTGGTGGAGGTGGTATTGGTCATGGTGGTGGTATTGGTGGTGGAGGTGGTATTGGTGGTGGAGGTGGTATTGTTGGTGGTGGTA